>VXBP01003142.1:0-32005 GCA_013400115.1 Rhinopomastus cyanomelas
GGGATTGAAAGGGACCTCGAAAGATCATCTAGTCCCAGTTTGGAAACTCTCTAGGCAATGGAGTCTGTTGCTTGTGCCTTTGCTTCGGTCTGTCCTATTTGCAAGTGTTTTAAGGTATAAGAAGATGGGGCTAGAGGAGTTTCTGTGTGATAAAGTCAGACACAATCCATTTTTCACTTTCCAGAACAGTGTCTTCCCTTGTGTTTGAAGACTGTATAATAAACAGAAAATAAATCTAACTTGAGAGGTTGGATGTTAAGACCATATCTCTCCAATGGATTGTACCTGTGTGGTACATGGACATCCTGATGTGATACAGCAGTAGCTGCAGTGGCCCTGGGGTAGTGTTACTAGAAACAAAATGTGCTATGAAATGGTTTCCTGAAATAAGCATCTTCCTGCTGACAGCCAAGATGAGGCTGACAGTGGCCCCAAGAATATGAATGAAACTTGTATTCACCCCCCAGCTGTGTTACAGACCCAGTACAACACCCTGTATATCAGAGGAAGGAGCCATCTAGGGAGAATAATTTCAGCTTCCAGAGACTAAAGAAGGTTAATAAAAATGTTTTTGTTCTTCTCGGGTCTTTGCTGCTCTTTCCTTAATCTTCAGAAAGCTTCACACATAATAACACTAATGATAACCTCTGTTTTTCATTCTTACAGACAAAGAATTGAAATGCACAGCAAATGTGTTACCAGGAGTGCTCTGTGGATCCCCAGCACCAGTGCAACAGCGGTTCCAGCGGGAAATGCAGCTCAGAAACCAGGCAAATGCTGGTTACCTGCAATCATTCTTTGTTGCCTTGGTGCTTCAGAAGCTGTCAGTCTCTAGCCAAGACAACTTGGGTTAAAGAAGCAAAGACATGATTACTAAATGAGCTGGGACTGCAGTTAAGGCAGAGGAGCAGCAGGGCACTGTACAGGGGAAACTGACCTGGTCAGAGAGCAGAAAAACAGACATGGGAAGGTGGAGCACAACGGGCAAGGCTGCCCTTGAGGACGGGACCACAGAATCTTCTCCTACAAGCTGAGATCTCGGCTGAGGCCAGCTGCTGGTCACTTGTTAGAAGATGGTGTACAAGGAGAGGAAAGAGCTCTCAAAGGCAAGTTTGAGGAAAACAGTCCAGTAACAGTGAAGGAAATGGTTAAGCTGTAAGTGAGAAAAGCAGTGAGGTCTGTGGTGGTCGAAATCCACGATCTCTTCTCCAGACCTTACACCCCTATTGCTGCCAAGAGCTCTTTCTCCAGGTGTGAATACATTTCAGTAAGCCCACAGAACTCAAGGACATGCAGCCACACAGATTTTATTGTAATTAGAAGCACAAAGGCACAAGTTGGGCTTTGTTATGTGCTAAAATCCCTGTGTCCACTAACTGCCAAGGCACAGAAAAGGCATCTCAGACACTAAAGGAGAGGATCTTAAGTTTCATCAACTACCAACTTTGCAATGTAGTCTCTGTAGCGAAAAGCGTTTGTTTCAGGATCTAGAGCGGTGGAGAGCAAGTCCTCCATTTCTTCCTGAGTAAAGGGCTCACCTGAAATACAGGACAGAACAACATTTTGCCTTGATACCTGCTGCTTTCAGGGTGGACAAATTATACTGCTTTTCTTTTGGTCCCTATAGAGAGGAGATCTGGTTCCTTCACTTTAACCAGCGTAAGTCCTGCACACCAGAAGAGTTGGTCTAAGGGAAAGAAGACAGAGGGCCTGGGTCTTCTGAGCTCCTTCTAGTTCACAGCCTCCAAACCAGCCGGTTCCTTTCTGCCACAGGGGTTTCAAAACACCCATTTTTGCCAGAATGAGTTCTTCTAACATGTACATTGAAATTATTATCTCTCATTTGGCTGTCCTTGCACTTGTATCACGAAAGGCTGCTGTGTTTGCTCTTCTCGGAGCTTCAAAGCTGCTCATGGCCTCCTTCATCCCTCTCGGAGAACAAGGTTCCCACCTGGGGATAGGTCTTGTGCAAAGCCCACACATCAATTTGTACTCAAGGCTGCAGGCATGAGTCAGCTATGCCAGAAAAGCAGGATCTTCAAGGGATATTGGGGATTACAAGATATACAACTTAAATCTGGGCTTTGAGTCTGTTTGCACACAGCACTAGCATTGAGATCAAGCTTATGCACGAACGAATGAAAACTGAAACTACCCAAAACATCTGAAACTACACTTGTACAGAAGGACTCCCATCCTTAGGAGGCACTGAGACGTGCAGCAAATCATCAATAGCCACACGAGATTGAATTATGCCTCTTAATAGTAATAATCACCTCTCTTTGATAACGTCTGCAAGCAGGCAGATAAAGGTTCCCTCTCTGCATTAACCTTCAGTGAATTGTTCTAGTCTGCAGTCTCTCATCACAGAACAGTATCAAGGACAACTTATCTGCCCCACAAGCTTTGACATGAAGAACAAGGACACGTTACCTTCTTCAGTCAGGTATTTGACCAGCTCCTCTTTAGTAATATAGCCACATTTCTTCTCATCCAAAGCCTTTAAAGAAAAAGAATAAAACTTGTGGGTTTAACCACATTGAATCAAGAATCAGCAACTTCTTTCCAACAGTGAGCACTTGAATATTTAGCTACTGACCTCAAACGCACGTAGAAGAACCTCTGCTGGAATAGGCCGGTAGCTGAAACCATTGAATCAAAGAAGTTAGGTCACTGCTTGCCAGGCTACTGTACTATTCTTAAAGAGTATTAAAGGACAAAGTAAACACATTTGGTATGAGAATTTACTACATTTCTCATCAAACATTTCATTCCAGCTTCACTTTTTGGAGCTGTCCATGTCTTCACCTCATCTGTCATTTACTTAATTGTAATCCCTCTCTGGTGCTAAGGAGCCAGAGGAATGGCTACTGCATGTCTGGGCTGGCTGGGTGGGTTAGGAGGAATCAATAATAGCTGAATCATCCCACTGCACAGAAGGTGGCCGAACCGAGGGAGCAAGATTTTGTCCAGGTAGGCTGGTAACTAGGCAACAGATCACCCAGTGGGGTTTTGAGAGTCTAATGAACTGGTGATGAGCAAGGGGGGTTGGTAGCTGTAGGAGAAAAAGTCTGTCACTAACAAGTTCAGAGAGGCAGGACACCTGGGCAGGTGTGTTTGTGTGTGTCTGCCTGATTTCAGAGCTGGAAAGGAAACTCTGGGCAGCAGTGGAGACCTTGGGCAGCAGTGGAGACTCTCACCAACCCCCAGAAACAATAGTTGGAAGCCAGGGAAGTTCTAACTACTCAGCTGTTTTGTCCAGACCTGCTTTGCTCTTTTATTATCTAAAAATCAAATATGCTAAGGAGAGCCCTTTGATTTTGTAATCCAGACCTCGTGTACCCTTAGATAGGTGAACTATGGACACAGTGCCCCAAAAGATAAAGTGGGTCTTGACAAGCCCCCACTAGCCTGAGGAAAGCCAGCAGTTTGGGTTTGTGTGCGGGGTTGTGGAGGAAGAGAAGAGCCCGTGCAAACGCAAAACTATGAACTCTTCAACAGTGAGTGGCATTTTCATTCTGGATTTTCAGATCGTTGGTCTTTCAGTGCTAATTCTATAAATTCAACTGTACCTGGCAGTCATTTTGAGGTATAAAGATGATTTATACAACTTATTAAAAATGCACTGTAACAGATTGTGCTTCTCAACAGCTGTAGCTCATAAGTTCAGGGAAAGTAATGGTTATGACCTCAATTTGCATATAAAACATTTCAGAGACGCGCAAACCATGTTGAATAGCAACTTAATTCTGATTCACATTAAAAATACAAAAGCTGCACGTTATCACGATTCATTATTCTGAGCTGATATTTTTTGTATCACCCACACAACACAATTTTGTGAAGACAAAGCAATTTTGAAACAAAATCTATCAAGCTAATGTAAACTGAGTTTAAACAACACACACAAAAGAAGTCTGTACTCGTTCCAGCTCCATAAAATTGCTGTAGATGTATTTATTTCAGAAGCAGCCATGTCAATCTAGAATAAACTACAGACATAAAATCCACTTTCCATTACCTTCTGTCAAGTAGCACTTTTGTCATCACAGGAAGAAATTTTTCCAGATGAATGTATCCAGTGTCGTCTTCTTCTTCTACCTAGAAATAAAACTTAAGCATAGAATCACAGAATAGTTTGGGTTGGAAAAAGAGCATTAGGCTCATCAAGTCCAAACATGAACCCAGCTATCCCAAGGCCACGGCTACACTGTGTCCCTAAGCTCCAGACCCACACTTTTTGCCTCAGTATGGCAGGTCACACGAGGTATTAGCAAGCTAATTTGAAGACCAGAAAATGTGGGTGGTTCCTGCATTACAAGTACAGAGTGAGGCTCTCAATATTTGTCTGAGCATTTACAGCATCATAACGTCAGTGTGAAATGGCTGTGATCAAACAGAAAGAAATTCCAGATGATCTTTTCGAGGTCCCTTCCAATCCCTAATGATTCTATGATTCTGTGAACTCCAAGATCATCAATAACACACCCAGTTGCTTTAATGGAGAGCTGCAAGTGCTGCTTTTCCAGTGCTCCTGGAGGTTTCGGGTTGTGAGAAGCAGGCAGCCATCACCTTTTGCTGCTCTGGAGCAGACACTGCCTTTTCCACGTCTGTTTGGGGAGCTCAGTGGGAAGGAATTACGCTGCTGCGTGCTTCATGCCAAATCAGATGGTACCTTCCATCATCATGGGACCATTTGTTTCACTGCCTGACTGATTGAAAGGATATAGCAAGGTGTAGTTTTCACCATCTCCAGGCTCATCGTTCCCTTTTACCTCTGAAAGAAGGACTTTGATATCAAGTGCAGCATTTAGCGTAAGGCAATAGAGGAGACAGGGTATGATGCTTTTTAGAGATAATTATATGAATGCTGGTTGGGTAGAGATGAATAATTTGAAAGCAACATATGCTAGTTTAGCTACAGTAAGGCTAACAAAAAGATAAGATGACTGAGACACAGGTAGTGGAACCTTCTTTGGGATTTAAGTGTTCTTTAAGGTCAGTCCTTGCCACTGAACGCATTTTCTTCTAGCAGTGTGTGTCCATGGCACGACCAGAAGAGCGAGACAGTGAGAGTTTGGATATCATAACCCAAATAAGGTTCAGGGAATTCTCTTTCATTAGCCAAAACAATCTTTTCCTCCATTTGACACCTTGGCACAGTGACAGTCTGGAGTAAAAGAGAGTCAAAGACTCCTCATTTTAACCCACCAATGTTGTTGCTTCATCAGCCTTGAGGCTCAACTGAGGGCAATGTGCTGCCTGAATCACTTACAGACCTCTGGAAAAAAGGCAAGGCAGAAGAGCCAGACTTGTGTGAGTTTGAGAGTGAAATAAATACAAAACATCTACACAATTTACCTTTGCAAGGAGCTCATGCAGTTCAGCCTCAGTTGGGAAGCAACCCAGTGACCTGACAATTGAACCAATCTCTCTGAAAGAAAGAAAGAAGGAAAGAAAAACCTCTTTGTCAGCGATCTGAAATACAAGAGCACCTGTGGAGAATCCAGCTAGTGATTCAGGGCCTGTGCATGTACAAGCACACAGAAGCATCTGTATGCGCTCCGTTAAGATGATGCCTTAGTAAGCAACGTCTGCTTTTACAGACATTAAATACTCTGGAGCTTTTTGGGAGATCCTTGTGACTTCCCAGAACAGTCCTTCTTTGCTGTCGTGCTGCAGTGCACTGTGTGCAGCTGACTTTTCCACTTTTGTCCTCTGCCTGTCAAGCTTAATTTCATTAAAGTCTATGTTTATATAGTTACTGAAACACATGGAAACCCACTCAGATGAAAGTCAAGGGAAAAAACTCTAATGTTTATATTAAATGCCACAAAAATAGAAATTCTAAGTGTAGTAAAGAACAATTTAAAAAGTCAGGAAGAAGACAGCCCTTCTCTTCCCCTGGTGTGCTCTGAAAGAGTCAAACGGACCAACACAGAGCCTTATCACCACCCTGGATAAGCTGCAAAATAAATTCATAGCTTCTGTTTACTGCTGAGCCTGGTGTAGTTGATCTAAGACTAAGTAAAATTCTGATCCAACCAGCAGCACCTTGAAAAAATTTTAAGATGAACAGTGTCAGAGACTAGAATTGTAAGGCTGTGAAAACAAATAGTCATGAGACTTGTGGGATGACTGAAAATAATAGAAGCATCAATATTGCTTGTGATTTCCAGTCCAGTTCTACAACACAGACATTCAAGTACATTTTAGTCAGCACCAACAGTACTGGTGGTTCCCATGGTTCAAACCTCAGTGGTTTCTTCACCTTCCCCCATACATTTAGTGGAACAATTTCACTGCCTAATCAAAATGACACAAGAAGCAATGACCTCTGTGAAAGCACTTTGTAACAGTAAGACCCCAAAGGTGGCACAGCAAGCACATAGAACATGATATGGGTGAATCTCTGGCCTCCTCGGAGAGGCAGCAAGAGCCTACAATTGTGGTTAAGAATTGTGTTCTGCTGCCACCTTCTGCTACGAGACCATCAGACATTAATAATCTCATGGTGGTGCAGCCCTGCTACACGAACCTAGGAACAGTCAGACCATAAAGTGTTGTTCAGTAACTGCACCATTACAAAAAGTAACGTGAAACTGAGCATTTACTGTGTTAAATGGACTTTTCAATGCCCCCTCTCATGTACTGCAGCTAACTGAATGAATGAATACATTTTTAAGTCTATTTCTATCATTTCAGCATCGTAACATTTTCTCAAGCTCCAACAGAGTGAGGAGTGCAGCAAATTTTACAGTTATTTAGTCAGTAGTGCAGATGGAAATGGCAAACCTGTGAGGAGCAGTGATTTGCTAGCAATGATTGTGGCCTCAGACTTCCTCCTGCCTCTTTGCTCTCTGCAACTATCTGAAGGGTGGTTGGAGAAAGGAGGAACTTTCCTTATTGGTGGCAAGTGATAGGACCAGATGAAACAGCTGCAAACTGCACCAGGGGAGGGTTAGGCTGAATTTCTTCACTGAAAAGGACACTGGGCATTGGAACAGACTTCCCAGGGCAGTCAGTGGAGCCCCCATCCCTGGAGGGATTTAAACAACACATGGACCTGGAGCATAGTGGTGACCTGGCAGTGCTGGGTTGAAGTTTGGACTTGATGATCTTAAAGGTCTCTTTCAACCAAAGAGATTCTGTAATTCTGTCATTCACTCATCCCAGCACTCCTCTCTCAAATCAGTTTTGGTCTTCAATCACTGAAAATCCAAAATGTTTCTAATAAACAAAGATATAATTGTTCAATTCAAGTCAAAAGTTTCAGCCATGTTTTCTAAGAAAGCAGAGGCAGGTTTGAGGAGGTATTTATCTCTATCACAGAATCACAGAACATTAGGGACTGGAAGGGACCCTGAAAGATCATCTAGTTCAATCCCCCTGCCACAGCAGGACCACCCAGACCAAGTTGCACAGGAGCACATCCAGGCAGGTTTTAAATGTCTCCAGAGAAGGAGACTCCACAACCCCCCCGGGCAGCCCGTTCCAATATTTCTGTGTGGAGATATTCACAAACCTGTCAGGTACAGTTTTACTGCCGTCATCATCAAACACCTCAAAAGCTTCCACAATCTTCTTCTCGATTACAGCTACTGCACCATCTGCCAAAAAAAATGTAAGAAAAAGGAGAGATTCACTGAGCTGTTCCCTCTGATTTTTTGCAGCCTGGCAACTGCAACAGCAGAAGTACCAAAAGGGGTAAAGGGGCAGCCAGGAAAAAGACTTTGAAAAAGCAGAAGATATTCTGAAAAGAAGACAAAACAAAATGTGCAACAGCTTCAATAAAACAGCAACAATAAAATACAACAATATTGATAAGAAAATAATTACATCTATACAAAACCAATATCGAACTCCTCCAAAGTCCAGGCTGGGCTCAGTGACAGACAGGAACTGGATTCAAGAACTGGATTCAGGAACTGAATTGACCCCTGTGGGTTCTCAGCTTTATACCAAACAGGACATTCATGGAATGGAATCCCTTGTAGGATTCCCTGTCCTGTCTTCTGCACCCCATAACTGCCTCCTTTTTACCTGTGAATGACCTTTTCACTTAGGGCACCCCAGTGGCACAGGTTAGCAGTGACCTCAATCTTCAGAGGAGCAAGTCTAAACAAGAGCCTTTCTGCAGCCCAGCCCTCGGTACTAACTATAAACATCAAGTGCTATCACTTGTAGAAGCAGCCACTATCTGCACAAACATGTCCTGAACTGCAGAAACTGCTGTTAGTTCGAAGAGGTTGAGCTACCTCCCCGCAAAGAGGAAAACTTTAGCGCATTTAGCTAATTCTGTTTTAAGGAAGTTACTGAAGAGAATAAACACAGGGAGAAAACAAGCTTCAGGTCATCTGAATCTGATTTTCTGGCAAGACCTCCCCTCTCTGTAGAAACACAGACATACATGTCAGAGTTTTTTAGTGACCTTCTTCACACCAGAGGAAGCTTAATGTACAGCCAGGCTAGCGTGCTGACACTAACTGTATGCCCCGCTCTCAGAATCTTGAGGCAAGAGAAACGTGTTCTTCTCCACTCTGCGCCTCCTATAGCATGTGTGAGATTAACATGCTAGATACCAGAAGAGAAACAAAACCTAGTTAAGCCATAAGCTTAGAACCTGAGCTGTAGCATCACAGAATTGTTTGGGGATAATGTGATGGACACAACATTTAAACACACGAGTACATTTCAGAGTCTTGCTATACTGAGGATACAAAAACGCGTGTTTGAAAGTTTCACAAGGAAGCATCAGCAATTGAAAGGGACAAAGGCAATGAATTAAGAAAATAAACCTTAAACACAATAAACCTTTAACAAAATAAACCTTAAACACTCATATTTGTACTTATTTGAGAGTGAAACAAGACATAAAGGAGATTGCAGGGAGACCTTATGGCTCTTTACGACCACCTGAAAGGAGGTTTGCAGAGAGGTGGTGGCCAGTCTTTTCTCCCAAGCCACTAGCAGAGGACAAAGAGGAAATGGCCTCAAGTTGTGCAGGGGGGGTTTGGATTGGACAGCAGAAAAAATTTCTTCATGGAAAAGAGTGCTCAGGTATTGGAACAGGCTGCCCAGGGCTGGGGAGAAGTCACCACCACACTAGGTGTTAAAAAAACACGGTTTAGTGGGCATGGTGGCATTTAGTGGGTTAATTGTTGGACCTGATGATCTTGGAGATCTCTTCCGACCTTGATGATTCTGTTCTATGATTCTCTAAATTATGCCCAACTCCCATGGACAAATGCAGGCTGCAGAGCCCACCCTCTCAGCTGTGCTCCTGCAGTAGAAGTTGATCTCAAATCAGTGTAGACAAGGTAACTGCAGACTGACAGGCTTCTTGTTTCCATGGCACAAGTTCTTCAGTTTGGCTCAACTTCTAGACTTTATGAACAAAAAATTGGCTGGTGTGCAGGAAGGCTTTAAACTTTGTCTTTTAAACAATGCCAGGCAGCAGATCTGCACTGCTGACAGGGAGCTTGAGAACTCCCACAGATTATCTTTCCAGCAGTAATTAACATCTCATTAAGAATTTCCATGTCTACATACTAATTATTCTAAGATCTGAGGGGCTGGGGGTGGGTTTTTCACAAATTAGGAGAATCTCTAGTTTGTGTTAACAGATGATCTTGAAGATCTTTTCCAACCTGAACGAATCTGTGGTTCTATGACTTATTAATTCCATTTTCAGTATGTGCTACCTGGCACAAGGAACGTGGTCTTAGGAGAACTCCGCTGCTGCTCGTTCACGCGGCCGTTCCGTAACACCGTAGGAGCAGCAAGCATTCTCTCCTTTATGTATTTCCATATGTTTTTTAAATGCCAGCTGGGGAAAAAGATGTCTTGTCTCTTGTCTGGTTCTACTTCAAGCGCTACTTTCCTGACATTTTTCTTTCAGGTTCTAGTAACATCAGAACTGAGATCAGAGATGCTGAAACTTAGAACATCTGACACATTCTGTCAAATTACAAAGAAAGTATCTGGGAGCAAATGGAAGAACAGGCAGGCTGAATTAAGTAGTGGAAAAAAGGGAAAGAAACAACGACACGAGGGAAGACATGGACTGCTCTGGCAGGGCAATTGGACTAGATGATCTTTGGAGGTCCCTTCCAATCCCTAATGTTCTGTGACTCTGTGAAGATCAGATTCTCTCCTCTCAGATGGTGCTGCTAGAAACACTTCGACCAAAATTCAATTACTCAGCATCATCCACAGCAACTATTTATACAGGACATTTCTGTGGAAAATATTAGGGGCTTTTTCCTAAATAACATGGTATCATCCCTTATTTAGATAATTTCAAACACAACATTCAACATTTGCAGACCATTAGAATACACAAAGGTTCATTTATGGCATGGCTCGATATTAGACACGCCGACGATATGGTGAGTGTTATGGGAAAGTGTGTTTTCCTTGCAATGGCTCCTGAATACTCTTGCATGAGGAATTACCTTTGCCCTGTAGAACATCATTTCTGGCATTACTCACTCAAGTAGGACATACTAAAAATAAGCCACAGTGCTATCAGCAGCACAGATTACATTTTCCTGGCAAGGGAGTACCAGAAAGGACGGCGAGGTGCAGTGACTGACTGGCTCCAGCATCTCTGTCCATGTGCATATGTGTCAGAATGGGTATGTGTGTGTGTGTGTGTTCACAGAATCACTCTGGTTGGAAAAGACCCCTGGGATCACCAAGTCCAACTGGTGAGCCAACCTCACAAGTTCACCCCTAAAACATATCCCTCAACACCTCATCCAAACAACCTTTAAACACATCCAGGGATGGCAACTCAACCACCTCCCTAGGAAGCCCACTCCAGTGCCTGGCCAGTTCATACACATACACACACACACTTACATACAGAATCACAGAAACACAGAATCACAGAATCATACTGATTGGAAGAGACTCTGAAGATCATTGAGTCCAACTGTTAACCCAGCGCTGTCAGTCACATAACCCATGGTGGTTGAACTAGTCAAAGTACAGTGTCCTGCACCTGCACCAGGGCAACCAGAACTATCAATACAGGCTGGGGAAGACGTGCTGGAGAGCAGCACTGTGGGAAAGACCTGGGGGTCCTTCAGCAGCCTCGTTGCCCTTCTTGGCACCCACTCCATCACGTCCGTATCTGTCTTGTACTGAGGGGCCCAAAACCGAACGCGCTATTCCAGGTGGGGCCTCACCAGTGCTGACGATGGGGGGACAATCCCTTCCCTACTCCTGCTGACCAAACCGTTTCTGATACGAGCCAGGATGCCACAGGCCCAGAGATGTGGCTTTGCTGAAGGGGTGTACTCTGAAACGGAGTTTGGCTTCACCGAGGAAACGTGTTCTGAGACTTGCTAAGGGGAATGTGAATGTGCTTTGAGACTGGCTGAGGAGAAGGGGGGGTTAGTCACACAAAAAGTCTCTGGTAGATGAGATGAGCAAGTGTTGTCGGCCTTCAAGTGCAGATAAGAAGGAGAGAAGGGAACAACTAATCTCCAAACGGCAGAGCCAGGTGGATAAGAAGGTGTTCAAGGTTATTCTCCCAGGCTTGGGCCTAGAGCAGCTTGGCACTCTTGCCGAGAAGGTCGAGCCACTGTGAAACAGGTCTTCAGTGGCTGTCGAGAGCCAGAGGCCAGCTGGGCAGAGGGGCCAGGAGCAGTCAGGGCGGGGTTCACGGTAACAATTAGCCGTCGTGTCCCCTATGGAAAGACTGCCGATGCCCTGATGAAATCTGCGTGTCGGTGCACACGATTTGGAGGACCCTCCTCGCTGGCTCGTGTGGTGTTCGTGGGTCTTTCCCGCACGTTACCGGGCGGACGGACCCCGCCGCCGCCACCAGCCCTCCCCAGCAGGCCCCGGCCCGGCCTCACCGTGCCCGTCCTCCTCCTCCGCCGCCATGGCCGCAGCGCTGCGCCGTTACCATGGCGACGGGGGCCTGGCGGGGCCGCCGCCGCCCCGCGGACACGAAACGGGCCCGAACGAGCTTCCGAAGGCGCCCGCAGGCCCAGCGCCCCGCTCCCCTCAGCGACGGAGTTCCGCAGGGTGCGGAGCGTCCGAGCCTCACTGCGTGAACGCGCGTTCTGCTCTGAACGCTGTCTTGCTGGAGCGGCTAGAGCAGCGTCTCTGCGCCACGCGGTGAAGCCACCGGTCAGTCCGGTGGGGTTTGCCTGGTGCTGAACCGACAGCATCTTCGGCTATATTCCACCACATAAGCACCGGTGAGTGTCAGGAGCATGGGGCCAGGCTCTTCTCGGCGGTGCCCAGCAGCAGGACAAGGGCAGTGGGCACCAACTGCAACGCAGCAGGTTCCACGTAAACATAAGGGAAGAACTGTCTCACGATCAGGGTCGCAGAGCCCTGGCACAGGCTGCCCAGAGAAGCAGCGGAGTCTCTCCTGCTCTGGAGACATTCCAGACCCTCCTGGACTTTTCTGTGGGAACTGCTCTAGGGTATCCTGCTCTGGCAGCGGTGTTGCACAGGATGATCCCCAGAGATGCCTTCCAACCCCAAACATTATACAATTCTGTGATATATTCATAGAAAATAAATATTTATACAATTCCTAGAACTAAAACCTTGTGCTCTCACCAGGTGCTTGTTTGCAGATGTTAAATCTGACAAACACTGAGCCCATGTGGGTGACTCCTCACATGCTCATCTCCACCTCTCAAACCAACAGTCATGATGTGCTCAGCGCTTCTGAAATTTCAGCAAACAAACTGAACCCAAATTGGACTGCTTTGCTTTAAAATAACCCCTCACTTCTTGGTAACGTTCTAACACTTGCTGTTTGCCTTTCAGCCCCTTATTTCTGCACTTTCGTGGAGCGTGGCTCAGAGCACAGAGGAGAGAATAGACACTCGGGGGAATACTTCTTCGCTTTGTTGGGAAACCAGTTGATTATGCTCTTGCACTAAGATCCCTCTGAAACATCTACAGGCTTGAACAGTTTATTACAGTTACTAAATATTTCAAATTACATGTTTGACTACAGGAGGAAGTATCAGAGAACGTTAGGGATTGGAAGGGACCTCGAAAGATCTTCTAGTCCAGTCCCCCTGCCGCAGCAGGATCACTTAGACCAAGTCACACGCAAACATATCCAGGTGGGTTTTAAACATCTCAAGTGAAGGGAGACTTCACAACCCTCCTGGGCAGCCCGTTCCAGCGCTCTGTCACCCTCACTGGGAAAAAGTTTTCTCTCAGATTGGTAACAGAAGTTTTACTAAGAACATGAAGTTAGAGGGTGCAGCAGCAGAAGGCAAGTCCCTTCCACACCTTTCAGTCTTATGGAGTCCCATTTCTTATTCCTTCAGCCCCTTTACACAGAACATTTGTCTTTCCTGGTTATAGACCTTTGGTGGTGCATCGGTGCCACATGTTTGAGCAAAAAGGCAGAATACAATGTTTTGGTAAAGACCATGCTCTTTTACCTCTTCCCTCCCCTAAACATGGAATTTCACATTCTTAGATTTCTTACATCATTTTCCATATTGCCTCATTCATCATAGGGCATTTACAGACCCCATTAATGTTTATAAATATGTGAAGGGTGGATGTCAGGAGGATGGAGCCAGGCTCTGCTCAGTGTCATCTAACAATGGGACAAGGGGCAATGGGTGTGAGCTGGAAAAGAGGAGGTTCCACATCAATCTGAGAAGGAACTTCTTCCCAGTGAGGGTGACAGAGCACTGGAAGGGGCTGCCCAGCAGAACTGTGGAGTCTCCTTCTCTGGAGACATTTACAACCCACCTGGATATGTTCCTGTAAGACTTGGTCTGGGAGGGGGATTGGACTAGATGATCTTTTGGGGTCCCTTCCAATCCCTAATGTTCTGTCATTCTGTGAATGCTACAACTGCTATACAAAATTTAAAGTATTTACCACATTTCCCTAATAAAAGCTTTTAAAACTCCTCTTCTAGTCATTCATGCCAAATCCATACCTACATGTGAACAACATTCAGCTTTGAAACAAATATTGCCTACTGTGAGAAGTTCTTGAGTTTCTGGTGATTTTACAGCAGCTTTTGAATTGAAAGGTGTCACTGCAAATGTGACACGCTGAGACAGTAACTCCACACGGGCTACTACCTTCAGCCTCTTCCAAGCAGTCTCCCCAGCGCCTGCACTTGACCATCCTCACTGCCCTGTCCAGTTTGACACACACTTGTCTTTGTTTTCTCCAGGAGAGAAGGTAACGAAAGCAGCATGTAAAAGCCAATCAAGACAGGAAATTGTGAGCCACGATAGCTAACAAGTGTCAGCCCCTGTTTCCCCTTCTTCTCCCAGTTCCTGACACAGGGCTTTGGTGTGTTGCCTGTCTTTACGAGCAGAATAAAATATGGAATGAGAAAGCACTTCAAAAGGAGAACTCACTGCTTTAAGATTTCCTGGCAACACACCTTGCAAAAATCCACACAGGCAAAAAAGCTGTTAACAATTACAATGGAGATCAAATATTGGACCTGAACCACATGACTGCTTCCCTTCTAACTTAACACACAGGCATCTCAAACGAAGGGAATGAGTGGGCTGGAACTAATCGCATTTTGGCACACACAAGTACAAAAGGAAACCCAGAACTACTAATTCAACAGCTTGAAATATCAGCTGCTGTACGCAAGATCTTTAAAGAGCTCTTCTGAAGAGAACGTGCCCTTTCAAACTTGTGATTTTTCATTTTTAAAAAGGCAGAAAATATCTCTGGGAAAAAGTGGAAGAAAGTAGCATTGTTTATGTTAAGCCTAAGTTCACTGATTTACTTTGAGTAGACATAAGGAACCTCTGCACGTGATTTCATCCCTTGCACTCCCCACAGCTAACAGGGTCCCAGCACACATTCTGTGTATTTTCCATGCCTGTGTTCAGCAGTTGTGTTCAGTAATAAAAACACAGCTCGAAAATGCAAGAAGTGATGTAAAAGCAGTTCAAGGAGGTATAACGTCCAAGAAATCACAATCACTGAACCACAGAGTCACTCTGGTTGGAAAAGACCCCTGGGATCATCAAGTCCAACCATCTAACCTACCTTACAAGCTCACCTCTAAACCACATCCCTCAACACCTCATCCAAACCACCTTTAAACACATCCAGGGACGGTGACTCAATCACCTCCCTGGGAAGCCCATTCCAGTGCCTGACCACCCTTGCTGTGAAAAAATTCTTCCTAGTATCAAGTCTAAATCTCCCCTGTTGTAACTGGAACCTATTACCTCTTCTTCTATCACTAATTGCTTGTGAGAAGAAACCAGCACCAACCTGTCCACAACATCCTTGCAGGGAGTTGTAGAGAGTGATGAGGTCTCCTCTCAGCCTCCTCGTCTTCACACTAAAGAGCTCCAGCTCTTTCAGTCTTTCCTCATAAGATTAATTCTCCAGGCCCTTCACCAGCTTAGTTGTCCTCCTCTGCACCTGCATCTCTCTTGTATTGAGGTGTCCAAAACTGGACACAGCACTCAAGATGTGGCCTCACCAGTGCCAAATACAGGGGGACAATAACCTCCCTACTCCTGCTGTCACTCCATGGCTTCAGGGTTGTGCTGTTTGGACATATCTTTTGTTCACCACTTGCTGAAGACCTTCACTATAGGACTCACTCTGTGGGACCCTACAGTCCTGTGAGGGGAGTCTCCCAATAACTCCTCTGAATGTTAAACAGGTAGAGCCCTCTCATTCAGGAGGTGTTTCCGCATCACAGAAACCCTTTCCACAAACAGAACATGAATAACCAGGGTATGTTTGGCATCTTCATTCCACTCCTCCTCTGGGATCAGCAGTGGATCTGAGTGATTTGGCAACAGCTTCAAAACAGAGCATTACCTAAAGGTCTTCCGTTCATCCAAACGATGCACACAGAGCGACCAGATAATAACGAGGAAAAGGCTCTATCGCTCCTTGCCTGTGCTGTATCTTTTCCATCTGATGTGGAGTAAATTGCACTGCAAGCAGCTACCTTTGTTCCTTGATGTGTAGAAGGGCAAACAGCTTCCCTTCTGGCTTGTTACTGTAGGCTTTGATCCTATGCTTGGGCCAGATAACAAGAAGCCTAACAGAGCGGGTAGGGACAGACATCTAGGCATGTCCACCACTGGCACCATGCAGGCTGTGGGTTTTGCACCTCTGATGTACAGAGCAGCAAAAAGCACATAAATTAGCAAGGGAGAGCCTTTCTCTTTTGTACAGGTAGTAAATCTAGAAGCCCAAAATCTGATTTCTTAAGTAAAATACCAGGCTTGGTATTTTATTACCTGACCAATGCTGAGAGAAGAGTCTTGCCCTTCCTTCTCTGCTGCGGGCTGCATATCCTCCTCCCACCTTCTGCTGGTTCTGCCATTCATTGAGGGCAGAAATGAGTCACTGAAGTGGTAAAAAAAAAGAAAACCATTAAAAACTGAATAGTTTTCTGCATATTAAGAAATTTGTTAAGGATCCTGACAAGCATCTGAATCAGCAGAGCCAGGAAGTTGGACCATGCAATTAGAAATGGGAGAGAAATAGGGAGGAAGGCAGGAAGGGTGGGATGTTCTAAAGGGAGAAGGCTCAGTGCTTAGCTGAATCTGTAAGCAAAACTCAGACAGAAGGAAGGAGGAAAATTGGGTTTGAAGGCCACTTATAATAGCAGCATCTCAAACCCTTCTTGGTCCGTGGGATGGTTTTGGAACTGTCCTGGCAAGTATTTCTTGCTGCTTGCGTACAGCTACTGTCCTATGGAACCTTAGCTTATCTTGTCCAGCTTTGACAAAGCTGCATTGGAAGAGAAGTGACTGAACATGCATTGAAAATGAGTTACTAGGAAAAGGAAGCATTTATTTTCCTCAGCAATATTGCTCACTGTCAAGGAGCTACTGGCAGTGCCTGGCCTCTGGGACTATGCTTGGAGAACTGCAGTAGAAGAAAAAATCTCCTTCTTTTACATCTAAGTGCCAGGATGCTGTTCACCACCTGAGCCAGGCATAGAAATGGCCTTAGAGATCCACATATTTAAACCTTCAGACTTTATTACCATTAATTATATCTAGAAGTGAAGCCAGGATCCCTGAGAACACGGTGGCAGGAACAAAACGTAGTCATCCATCTGCCTAGCAACACGGGTTGCCATGAGTACTTCTCCCCGTGCTCCACAAGCAGCGGGGGCTCACTGCTCCACACGGAGCCAAGTTTAAAGATCCTACTGGTAAAGCAAGCCTGTTTCCTCACAGGAGGACCTTGGCTTCCATTTCCAAGACTCTGTTGTTCCTCTGGAGCCTAGAAGGTGTCAGCCAGCAGCCCGAAATGCAGGTATGAGGGACCTGTGGCGCAGCAGAACATTGTAAGTAGAAGTGTTCTTGCAGGAGACAAAAGCAACGAAGAAGGCCACGTGAACTCATGCTCAATTCTCCCCTTCTCTGGTTCTTCTGAAGAAGTGCTATTGCACGAGTTTTGGTACCATGCCAGAAAATCCCCAAATAACATACTATCAAATCACTGAGTTTAGGTGCTTTGGAAGAAAAGAATAAAAACCCATGAGTGGTATTGAATACGTGGAAATATTCCATAACACCCTTAGTTCAGGAAGCCCTCAAACACACAAACCATTTGCAGGAGACAGAGAGAGAGTATTGAGGATCCCCAATTGCCTGGTTCTCTGCTAATCTGCTTTACAAGAACGCTCAAAGAGATGGACACCTGGCAAGAGCCAGTAGGCTGCTGCTTTTGGTGTCCTCACAACAGCAAAAGACACTGGGATGAGAAAAGGAACCCAGACTGCACATCTGAATGATCACACGCAGCATTTGATCAGTTCAGATGAGGCACAATATACTACTTTATAATACTTAGGAAAATGCTTCTAGCACATGGGTAGCAGAACTGCTTTCTACTAGATCTGGCCATGTAGGTATTGCTGTACTCACTAGGTTAGCGATCATCAAACCCACAATGAACCTGGGAGTAAGAAAACCCATTAATTGAAGTACTTAGGAATTTCCTGTTTTCATCAGAACGCAATTTTTCTTTTATTGAGAAAAAATCTAGACCATCTGCTTGTGGAGATAATAGTTGGAGAATTTCTGTAGCATCATCTTTTTTAATCTAGAGCAGGATGGTTGGGGAGAAAATCATATTCCACAACAAGCTCCACTAACTTAACGTGCTCAGGATTTCCCTTTACAGTCTGACCCAACTTACCTGCTCATGTCACCTGCAGAATTTCAGTGGGAATAAAGTTAAGGACTGATCTTCATTTGATTCAAAATTTATTCATCTCCACTGACACAAGTGGCACCGGATTAACAGTAGTGCTATAGCATAAGCATCACCTCAGTTCTCATCTATCTCAGTAGGGTTTTCTAGTCAAAGGGCTAACTGCATGCTAACAGGTCTGTACAACCTGTTCCAGTGCTCTGTCACCCTCACTGTGAAGAAGTTCCTTCTCAGATTGATGTGGAACCTGCCTGGTTCCATTCCCCTGTCACATTAGATGACACCAAGAAGAGCCTGGCTCCATTCCCCTGTCACCCACCCTTCACATATTTATAAACATTAATGAGGTCACTCCTCAGTCTCCATTTCTCCAAACTCAAGAGATCCAGCTCCCTCAGCCTTTCCTCATAAGGGAGGGGTTCTACTTCCTTCATCGTCTTTGTGGCTCTGTGCTAGACTCTCTCCAGCAGCTCTGTGTCCTTCTTGAGCTGAGGGGCACAGAACTGGACACAACATTCCAGATGCGGTCTCACCAGGGCAGAGTAGAGGGGGAGGAGAACCTCTCTCAATCTGCTAACCACCCTGGTGATCCACTCCGTTGGCCTTCTTGGCCACAACAGCTGGCTCATGGTCATCCTGCTGTATACCAGGACCCCCAGGTCCCTTTCTCCTACATTGCTCTCCAGCAGGTCAGTCCCCAACCTATCCTGGTACTTGGGGTACCAGGTACTCGCCCAGATGCAAGACTCTGCACTTGCCCTTGTTATATTTCATGACATTTCTCCCCGCCCAGCTGTCCAGCCTGTCCAAGTCTTGCACACTAGCAGTCCAGATTTCACAGAGATGTAGAACAGACTCATGAGAGTCAGATCCTAAGACAGCGAACAGGCCACTCTGTTGGTCTCTAGCCATGATACAGGAAGTTTACCAAGGTCAGATAGTAAGGTGGTGCAGTACCACAGAATCATAGAATCACACAATGGCTTAGGCTAGAAGGGACCTCAAGATCATCCACTTCCAATGACCCTGCCATGGGCAAGGACACCTCTCACTAGACCAGGTTGCACTAGGTCCCATCCAACATGGTCCGCATCCTCCCTTCTCACACAACCTTGGCCTCACCATCAAGCCTGCACAGCCAGAGTCATCTTGTCACTAAGCAGTTTATCTGTGAAACCTTCCAAAATGACTACCAGCAATCTGCCAGGATGCTCATGAACTGATCTGGTAGCCATGGAGATACAGATGATTTTTCTCATCTAAAATTTGAGAAGTCTGAGAATCTCTTGTTCTCCTAAACAGCTCTAGAAGACAAAAAATTCAGCCTATTTTCAAAAGTCACTTCTAGAGTGACCCAAAACCTCAGTAAATATGATACAGAGTCAGGAAGGACTAAAAAGGGGGGGTGTTGGTCAGACTACTTTGATTCAATAGTAGAAGGAAGAAGCTGATTTTCAGAGCTGTTTTTATCACTTTCCAACCTATCTTCATTGCCATGAAATATGAATGCATAAAGTTACCAGCCTAGAGCTATTGGCTTCCCTATAGATTTGAGAAATGAGAAACACAGAGGAGAATTTGGGACTTTGGAAGAAGTAAATATCCATCTTTTTTTTTCTTAGTAGGGATAATCTTCAGTAATATCAAAATTATAAAGGGAAAAAACCCCCACAAGAAAGTAGCTGCATAAATCCCTAGATCACTCAGAGCTCCAGGACTGACGTTTGTATCTGCATGTGGTGTGGTTGGTTATGAGGGACCCGGTGCTGCCAGCAGCAACCCAACGGTCGATGTCAGGAAGGTGTCTTCTGCTTTTAAGAGATCCATCCACAAATGGTTTTGACCATCCCCCCACCATCCTTGAATTACAGCAGCTAAGTGTTGATGTTATATTAAGCATAAGGTTACGCAGACAAACTTAGCTGGTAAGAGCTCTTTTTTGTCAATTTTGATCAAAAATAATTGCACAGAATTTATCACTTATATTGTCACTTGGAAATCAAGAATAAAAGTGCTAATATCTGGAAGCTGGAGAGAGCATATGTGTTATCTACAGAGAAAGAGAGATAATATGCACTGGGAACAGAAAAGATCTGTGAGGTATTAGGAGAAGAATTTGAATGAAGCTTAACTGAGAGGATTTCAAAATAAAATTAAAATGAAGAACAGAAGTGAGAAAACACAGTCAAATGCTTGAAACAGAAGCATCAAAAATAAAAGGATGAAAGAAAAATGGTTAATCAGATGGAAAAGCTGTGTTTCGCACAATGATATATAAAGGAACTTCAGATTTTGAAAAAAAGCCTAAAAAAGATGATCTAGTGATACAGAGGGTCAGCAGACCTACAGGGCTCATGGAAAAATCCCAGTCCTTGAGGCACGTACTCGCCCTCAGTCCCAATTGTGAGGCATGTTATGTGTGCTTAGCTTTACCTCAGACAAGTGGCACCAGTGAGCTCAGCAGAAAGTTCCACCAGTGTAAATCACACTTCTCCCTCTCTTACACCCCCAGATCCAGCAGATGCAGCCACAGTAGAGACTGTAGGGGGGGAAAAAAAGACAAATCAAATGCAATTTCCAATTCAGATGAAACACCAAACTGTTAAAATACTTCTTTATCCCTACAAATGTGGTTACCAAGTCACCTAAAGGGTAGAAAAGGGGGGAAATCAACATAGTAACCCAGTTTAAAATGCTTTTATATTTTTTATTTATAGACTGTTAGGATTTTAAGAGGTCTTGGTGCCCTGCAACACGCAACTTTATTGCTCACTGAGATGCTGCATTTCATAAATGTCTTTTTCTTAATTCTAAGGAGTTTTCTCACTTTTGTTATTTTATAGAATTAACAGAATCTCTGAGGTGATTCCTGGAGAAGGAGCAATAAATTCTTTCAATAAACTTAACCAAAGAAGCAAAGTAAACTTTGAATTTCCACTAAACTGCTTACAATCAAGGACACACGCTGGAGGAGCAAAGTGTTTACCACTGGTATTTATTCAATGTTCTTTCAAACTTTGCTTTTTCAAAGCTGTTCTAGGTGTCACCTAAGATGATGCTGACAGCCCAGCCTTGTTCAAGCAGTCCACCAGTCCTTCCGCTCCAGCCTGCACACGTTGGTCTGCTCCATCTCTTACACTTCATGTTCTCTCATGGAATCACAGAATGGATTGTTGAAACCATCTTCCTTGTCCTATCACTAGATGCCCTAGTAGATGCTCCTTCTTCCTGTCCTCTGCCTGCAAGCCACAGCCTCCCTGTAAGCCCAGAGCGCTCATCCCAAATAAATTCTTCCCTTTCTTGCAGCAGGCTGCAGACTCTTTCCAGCTGGGAAGATGTCTTTGGCCTCCAGGTGCTTGTTCCTTAGCAGGCTGGAGCCAAGGCGCTGCTGGCTGGGGGTGCTCAGAACACTCCCGCTCTGAAGGGATTCCTCAGCTGTCTTGCAAAGAGAAGTCTCTGTCCTTGTCATCTGTCCCTGTCCTCCATCGCCATCACATGCATAGGGAGAAGGAGGAAGGCACGAGAGGAGTATTTCCATCCCTATACAAGTTTTGCTTCTGAGTATCCAAATTGGCTGCTGTGGATGTACCTGCTCACAGCAGCGAAAGCATGAAGCGACTCAGCGCCCACATCCATCCCCTTCCCTCCTCTCCCAGGCTGCCTGTTTGGGGTTATCTGGGGTAGCCTTCTCTGAAACAGTCCTTGTTCACTTGGAAGCAGATGGAGAGCTTCAGCTCATTTCACGTGGGCTGCCAGTGCAGGTCAGGCTGAAGCCAGACATCTCCATGCTCCAGTAATGAGAAGTTCTGCATCGTTACGGTGAAGTATTTCAAATATATGAAAGCCCTTGAAAAGCACAGAAATGGGGGAGACACTATAGGGAAAGCTATCAGCCAGTGAATGAGAAGTGCAAAGGAACACAATGAAATATTGACAGAAATATCTCCTCATCATAAGGGTGCTTCAAACAAAGCCTTGAGCTCGCTCCTGATTTACTGCTGGTGGCTAAAGCATGGCACTAGGTACAGATGCTTGTACTGGCCAGCCCAAGAACTTGGACTGGGATTGCTGGAGGTAGTTACTATGGAGTTCAAGAAGACTACTGGCTTTTGTGATGAGACCAGCTTCAGAAGAGACATGGAGGCTAATCGAAAAGAGCTGGACTTAAGCCAGCTGAAGGCTCCGCATTCTTTTCCTTCAAAGCTCATCAGTTACAGTATTTCCTGTCCATTCATTTCATTTAAAGCTGCTTAGTCATAATACTTCTTTTCTCCCATAATTACTTCTTTCTGAAGTAGCTTTACATTTGGTTTGTGTGTGTGTGTTTGTTTGGGGGTTTGGGAGTTTTCTTCTTGATTTCCTTTTGTGTGTCATTGTATTAAGAGTTCCACAGGCTATCCACAGCTAGAGGATCTGAGCCTTTCCCAAGCGGAATGTGCTGACAATACAAACCCCCCAACTTTCTAGACATTGTGGATCGATGGGATTCTTCTGTTTTAAAGGTGTGAGATTTGTGCTTAGTCCTTACGTGGCAATAGGGTTGTTAAATCAGTTCATGGCATGCTGTGCTCACCTCACTTCTTATTTGTTTTACTCTTTTTGCTGTTGGGGTCACTTACTTCGCTGGTGGGTGCTGGGGGAGAGAGCAGGAGAAACAAGTACAGATGCCTCATCTCATTGAGAAGCTGCCAGATAGTTCTGCTTTCTTTTTGGATGGAAAAAAAATTCTAAAAATCCAGAATTTTCTTGAGGCCCCGACCCTGTAATGCACCAGGGGAACTGTGAAGTCTCCTTCTCTGGAGATGTTTAAAACTTGCCTGGATATGTTCCTGTGCTACTTGGTCCAGGTGGTCCTGCTGTGGCAGGGGGATTGTATTGGATGATCTTTCGAGGTCCCTTCCCATCCCTAATGTTCTGTGGTTCTGTGAACTCAGCAGAGTTCCAGGAAAAGCCATAGAATAAAGAATCTCAGAGAGCAGATACCAATAATTGAGGGTGCTGCACAAAAGATGTTGGCCTGGTGCTATTTAAAAGAATGGTCTGCCATGAGAAAGCTTTATCTGAATAGTTTTAAATCTTGTATTGGCTACCTTACAGCACAAACACCCCAAAAGACTTCTGACCCTGCCCCATTTGTGCTGTTGCTGTTCCTTTAAAGCACTGTGAGCTCATGGGACACCTGGCAGTGGTTTAAAAACCTGCTGGCTGGGTGCCCCACCTTCTCACAAGAGGATGCTTTTGGGAGTATCTTTAGACTATGGACGTGGAATAGTAAGGTTAGGTGCCAGCACTTTTCTCCTTATGGTTTTTTGGTCAAATAATTGTTCTCAGAGGGTGAGCAAGGGTCCTGCTGAGTTTTTGGCTGCTTTCCTAGGAAATTACCTGTAGTAATTTGTTTGCAGTTACTCTATTGTGTTGCCATAATAGTTTTTGTTGCTGCTGAATCCGTCGTATGAAATGATGTTGGTTTTCCTCACCCTGAAAGCAAAGGCTGAGCAGATTTTCTAAAGGGCAGCCTGTGACAAAATGGCTTTCTCCAGGCAGCATCCTACAGTGAGAGAAAGTTAACTGCATAAAACAGTTTCCTAAACAAAAAAAAGGCAAGAAACCCTAAAACAGTTAACTAAATCTCTGACCTCATTTCTTTATCCTGCTTTTCTATGTTTCTTGATTTGAAAAGGGCACAGTGTTGAGTTTTAAGTGAAATGCTTTGCTGAGGTTTGCTCATGCACGGAGGCTTGGTGTGGCTTTCTGAGCCCTTGCCTGTGTGAAGGGAGGTCCCATGGCGATTGATCAGAGGAGAGAGCGACTCAGGCTGAATTAAGGAGACACACACCACAGGTCCACCAGGTATCAAGTTTGCTAAAGTCAGAAATCACTAAAGTTAATCAGATGCTGAACTCTGAGTGTACAAAGGAGGAAAAGGAGCAAGGGAGAAGACATAAGAGGTCAGATCGCCACTCTGGGCTGCAGTGGTGCCTGGCAGGCTCTGGCCTCTCCCTCACCCCTCAGTAGTGATTGGGCTCCCTTTGCTTCCTCAGCTTTGCAGATTTTCAGTGTCTCCAGCAGTCCCTTTCTCAGTCTCTCAGTGTGGTCAAAGGATGCAGGTACTGATGGCCACCAGCACCATTCAATTCCCTCTGCCAAAGATATGGGGGACTTTGTTTTCAGGAACATAAACAAAACACCAGCTAGTAAGCTCTTGCAAGATGGCAGCTCATCATGTTCCCACTGCATCAGCATGCTTCTGTGGATAAGTGGTGGTGTCTCAGGATCGGCCTGCTCTGCTCCAGCTGCACTTGTCTCTTCACCAGGTGCAGGGCTTACCTACCCACACTCTTCTTCTTCTTCCTGCTTGTTATGTTTGACCCATTCACTGGGTGCTAATCAGAGCCTGAGAAGGCAGAAAGGAAAAGGCTTTGCTTCTTCTAGTGATGGGGTAGAGGGATCTCCCTTTTCTGTGTGGTTATTCTCAAGCTTATCAGAAAAGCACTTAAGACTTTTCCACAAAGGTGAGAGTGAAAAGATCTGAAATCAAGACTCTGGAAAGTCAGTTTTGCACTTTCCAACTTGCTTTCTACAGTTTTGATGTCTCCTGGAACATTTTTAGCAAACCTCAAGACACTGTAGCCTTGTAGGATTGCCAGAGCAGTGCCTAGACAGGCAAAGCTACTCTTTCCTCTTCTCTGCCCTATTCCTCTTCTCTCCCTTTCCTCTTTTTTTCCTTATTTTAATGTAACATACAGGTTTCCTATACAAAAAGTAATCCTGGGGAGAAGCCTGAGGTTCTGCCTGTGTGCAAGTAGTTCTTGGAGTTCTCTTGAGGCTACAGAATGTAAAAACAACTAAGCCAACAGGTTTAGGAAGAAAAACACTCCCAAATCCCCCCCACCCAACCCATCCCATTGCTGGGACATGGACATTTGTGCAGATGCTGGGCTTCAGCTGTGAGGCCTGTTCTTGCTACAAAATGCCCATCTCAAAAGAGTGCTGACATGGATTAATGAATACCCAAAAATACCTTGCTTACTCAGCAGATTTAAGGTAGGCAGTTGGACACTGGCAGTACCTTTTTGCTAGCACACAATGGTTTTTTTTTGGGGGGGGGTAAGCCTTCCCAGCCTGTAGAAGCTGTTCTTTGTGAATTGGGGAGACAGAGGAGGATGTCTAAGAGCTGCCAGCACTCTGATGCCACAGAAGGTATGTGGCTGCCTCCCTGTTTTGAGATGGGAAAGGTGTACTGAAGAGGCTTGAGGGGCACTGTGATGAAAGGGTATACTACAGAGGGTGCAGAACATCAGAAGAGGACAAAAAGGCAACCCACGGTGTCTGGGTTTCAGGATTGGGCTGGGTTTTGTTATGTCTAAGTCACACTAACAGCAAAGTTGCATCAGGCAAGAGCAAAGCTGTTGGCTACTGGCTGTGAACTGTCCTGCCTCCCACATGTTCTCATCTGCCTCAATATATTGACCACAGATTTCTTCTGGTATAGAACACTTGGAGTTGATACTGAAACTTTAAAATCTGCTTATGATTGTCTAAAGAGTCCCTTTGATTTGGTACTCTCTTGAAATGGTTTCACATTGTCTTCTTGCTGGAAATCAGTATTTTTGGGAAGCTGATTTACAGTGCTGCCTCCTCTCTCACAGACTACTCAGGGCAGTTTAGTCCAATTTCCATGAGGTTGTAGCTCCACTCTAGTAAATGTATGTGGCAGGAAATACCTGAAGAAACTTGCAGTTGTTGGACTTCCAGAACTGAGTATCTTCTTGGGAACTAGTTCTTATAAACTTTTGAATAAACCCTAAATTAATCCCGGTTTTAATGTTAGAGGATGCAGCCTTTTATCCAAGGCCAGGCTTGAAACCTGCACAAGTCTTTGAATGAGAAACAGTTTCTGTGAAACTCATGGTCCTGGTTTTTGCCTTTAAGCAAAAAAAGCTACTTCTTGAAAATGGGGAAAGGGGTATTCTTGTTGTTATGGGGTCAGTGGGTGCTCACCCTTTAAAGGGTGAAACCTAGCTTGTGACTGATTTGTGATGTCCTGGTGTAGCTTTACAGCCTGTCCTTCTGCTCAGTGGGATCGCTTAGTGTTTTGGCTTCATCCAGCACAGTTTGAAAAGCAAAGCATGAGGATTTTAAAAAGAACTTAGGTACTGCCCCTTGACTGACAACCCAGCTGGAGGCCCAGAGGGTGTTACAGCAGGAAGAGCAATGCTGTGCAGAGGTATAATAAGGTAAAGGTGCTACTGAGGAGGAACTGGCTGAACAAACCAGGGCCACAAACATGAATTTCAGTCTCTCCAATGCTTGCAGTAGCTGACAGGGCTTTTTACACAGTACTTTTTATGAGGGACTCTAATGATAGGATAAGGGAGTTGGTTTCAAGCTAAAAGAAGGTGTGTTTAGATTAGATCTAAGGAAGAAATTCTTCCCTGTGAGTGTGGTGAGGCACTTGAACAGGTTGCCCACGGAAATTGTGGCTGTTCCATCCCTGGAAGTGATCAAGGCCAGGTTGGATGGGGCTCTGGGCAACCTGGTCTGGCGAGAAGTGTCCCTGCCCATGGCAGGGAGGGTGGAACTACATGATCTCTGAGGTACCTTCAAACCCAAACCACTCTACTTGTAATCAGGGACTAGCCATCCTTCGGTCCAAAACTATCCTTAGGATCTAACTGATCTACTTCCTGTGCAAATAATAGGCTTTATTATGGCTAATTACATCCTAATATCTGAGATTAATTGGACCTCATTAAAACATCATTGAGAGATTACAGATAGCACAAAACAAAAGTCAGTCTAGTTCAGTATCCTAAGCCTGATGGTGAGGAGCAGTGCTTTTCAGGGAAGCAGAGGAGTATGGAGCCAGCACAGGGGTATTTCTCCACACCAAACTCTCACCCTCCTGGCAGAGTCTCTAAAGAGATGGAGCTGTGTAGACAGAGGGATCTCTGGGCTAAGAAATCATCAGAATTGACCCTTTGTCATGCAGCCTTACTTGTGACAAATTAGCACTTAAAAATGTCTGAAAATTTCTCACTGGCGCTAATAATGATTAATGAGGGTTTCATGAGATGAGATTAAAAGGGAGAAAGGAAAGGACTCGCTCCGCATGCTGCCCGCTATCATAAAAGGCAGCAGAGTAGCTCAAGAATTATATTCTCTTTTAAGCTAATGGTGTGTTCAGCATGGAACTCTGAAGGCAGTATTAATTGAGGGTAGAAGGGTTGAGGACATCCGCAGGAGATCAGGAGAAAATGTTGATGGTCAGACAAAGGGAAGGTCTGAGTAGAACAGGCAACACAGGATGGCCAAGGCCATAAGAACAGAACAAGGAGAAGATAAAGGCCTGGGCACTCCTGCAGAATCCAAGAAGTATGCAAAGGTTCAAACATGCTTCCAAGCCCAGGTAAGAGTCCCGAGTCCATCTAGTCTCCTCCTGAAAGGCTGCTCCTTTTTTTGTTATTGCTCCTGGCAAACACCAGGATGAGAGGTGTTTGGAAGGACTAGAGGTGACTAACTGAAAGAACATTGGTGGTGAAGACAGCAACTAAAGGCTAAAGGAGCACAAAAAGAATTGAGAGAACGCACAGAAACTGATCTGTTGAGAGGCTGAGTCCCAAAGGGAGGATCTCAAATTATGTTTGAGAAGGGAGAACTGGTTTGGGGAGAAAAATATAGAAAGTAACAGAGCTGGAAACAAACCATTGTATAGTGGATAAAGTGCACACAACTGCATCTCTTTATGCATGGACAGATGTCACTTTCCATTTAAATGGAAAGGAATCACAGAAGGTTTTTAATTTTTAATAAATTTTAGAATGAAAGAAAAAAAAGCAGTTTTGAGGAATGAATACTTGTGGTTAACAGCAATGATTTTGTTTTCCATATGGCCACCACTATCGTACAAGTAGCAGCTTTACAAGGTGCAGCTGAAGTGCTTTCCTCACTTTCCACACTACCAAATAGCCATTTTTCTGACATGGCTGGTGTCTGCACAACTGAGGGAAAGCTGTGCTGAAAGACTGGATAAAGAGAAGGTACAGCAGTAAGCAGAGCATATCCCCTTATTTTTCCCCTTTAAAGTATGAGTAGGGAAGAGTGAGCCCCTCCTCTGAAGGGGAGGACTTGAAGAGGAAAGGGAAGCATCTTCCAAGGCAAATTTCTTACACATTTCCAAGGCAAATGTGTAAGAAATATGTATTTAATTCAAACAGCAAAATACTTATGTACAGAGAGGCAGTTAATAAGGTGATACATCTATTTCAGTTGTACATTTTAGCTTTGTAAGAAATGCTGTTCTTGCCACAACTGAATCACAACATCAAAAAAATCAGCAAGAATGTCTCAGTTCAACAGGTAACGTTAACAGTAGTCTGAAAACAGCCCCACAACGCTCAAATGCCTAGCGTGGTTAGACAGCAAGTACCCTTAGTACTGTGGGATGAATTAATACTCTTGAAAAATATATCGGGCATCTCAGAGCTTTAACAAAAACAGAGCCTTAGTAGCTTCAACAAAAAAGAAATCTCAGATTTGTGGTGTTAAAACTTCTGGGGGGGAAACATAGTCATGCTTTATATGCTTGTGCCTTTGTGTACAGGCTTCACTGTTTTAGGGTAAGTAAGCTCCTGATGTGCCTCAGAGCTGTTTTGTTTCTCCATGGTAACTGCAGCATCAAGCAGTAGGAGTATGTTACAGAAGTAGGCAGACATGACATTGTTTAGGAACAGGATTATGGCAGCTCTGGGGGGACTCTGAACGGGGATGTTTTCTAGCACAGAAGTGCTGTGAACATGTGTGGATCTGCTAATCTATAGCAGGGTTCAGCAGTATGAAACTGGCTGCAAAGCATCTACCAGTTCAGAAAGTTCGCAGTGGTGGGAGGGATCATCAGGTATCAGATGGATCTTTCAGAAACATGGTTCAACAAGTGAAGAGGCCTGTGCCAGGTTTGGGTGTATAACTGTCAGGCTGAGGTTCGGATATGATACAAGTCATAAAGACTCAATTATATATTTTCTATTTAATTTTGTTAACATTCAGAAAAAGAACATGAAGGATGGACAGGAAGAGGCATCTAAATTACTTATCTGTAAGCTCCAGTCAGCGTTGTAGCAATATTAACTAGGTGAAGCCTGTTTCTTAGCAGAACAGGATATGCATCAAGAGTTTCTCAGCAGACTAGCTAAGCCAGCTCTTTCATGTAGAAATGGATAAAGGAAATGATTTATTTTGGTGCAGCTTGATTGCACACTGACCTCTCCCTAGCACTGATGCACTTGCAGCCTCTTTTCCCCCAGTGGAGATGACTGACCACCTGGACTGAGATATACTCAACAAACTTGCACTTATAGTAAACATTCTGTAAACCTTTTCCTCATCTGTATGTATCACATGAGGGATTTGTCCCTGTCTCTGCTCCAAAAAAACCATTGTGTGGTGATGAGTTGAGCTAACCACAGAGTCATACAATGGCTCAAGCTGGAAGGGAGCCTACTCCAACGACCCTGCCATGGGCATCAAGGCCTCTCAATTACTCTTGGTTGCTCAAGGCCTCGTCCTACCTGGCCTTGAACACATCCACAACCTCTCTGGGCAATCTATTCCAGAGTCTCTCCACCCTGGAAGAACTTCCAAAGATCTTGTGTAACCTACTCTCCCTTCAGTTTAAAACCATTTCCCCTTGTTCCATCACTACCTACCTTTGTAAAAAGTCCCTCTCCAACCTTCCTGTAGGTTCCCTTGAGGTACTGGAAGGCAGCTATGAGGTCCCCCTGGAGTCTTTTCTAGGCTGAACAAGCCCAGCTTCCTCAGCCTATCCTCACAGCAAAGGTGCTCCAGCCCTTGGATCATCCTTGCAGCCTCCTCTGGACTCAGTCCAACAGTTCCTTCTCTTTGGGACACCAGAACTGGATGCAGTGTTCAACATAGAGTCTCACAAGAGCAAAGGGGGAGGATCATCTCTCTTGCTCTGCTTGCCCCATTTATCTTGATGCATCCTAGGATATAGTTGGCCTTCTGGGCGGCAGAGCACGCTGCCAGCTCTTTTTGTCCATTCCTTCCCTTGAAGTGCAGGTAAATACGATTCGTTCTGGTTCAGAAGGCCAAACACCCCTTCCCTTCTGCTGTACTTCTGGTTGTTTTAGTAGCTTTTCTTTCTCTGCAAGTGAAAAGCAGACTTAAAAATCCAGGCTCCTTAAGGAAACAGACTTGGATAGGGCCTACCTTTGTGTTCATGGAAAGCCCTCTCTGCTGTTTTTCTTCAAGTATATTTTTACCAGATTGGAAAAATTCTGCCACTGCTGAGGAGAACCGTAACCAATGCAGTGCAGGGCAGAAAAGAGAGAAAGCTTACCCATTTTGGTTAGCTGACGGGTTCTGAACCCAGACTGTTCTTGTCCAGTGGCGAGTTAAGGGAAGCAGGAAAACTTGAAATCCCTTTGTTAGCCCGAGGCTTTGTTAGGCCCAGCCACAGCTCAGGTCTCTTAACGCTGAGATGGGTGACGAAGCCTGTTTTCACTAACTGCGTTAATAGGGCTGTACCAGGGCATTTCGAGTTATTAGCGCTGGGTTTCAAACCCCTTCATGCGAGCGGCACAGGCAGGCCAGCGCGGCAACAGCCCTGCCAGCGGCCTCGGCAGGAACCAGGAACTCGCTTGGGAGTGGAGGCAGCCGTTTGCTTGGACATTGGAGCCTTAATCCCATCGAACTGAATCGAATAATCGGAGGTGGCGCGGGGCGCCCGCTGGGATGACTCGGTCCCGATCCCCGGCCCTGAAGGGACTACTTCGCCGAAGGGGTGTACGGGCAGAGGCCAGGAGCTGCCGCCACCCGTCTGCGCAACATGGCGCCGGCAAGGAGTGTTCCGGCGGGCACAGCGGCTCCTTCCCCTCCCTCAGCCCCGGTGCAGAGGGGCCACAGAGTCGCTCTCGCGCGTGGTGGTGCGGAGGGAGTGCTGCGCTCGGCCAGGTAATTACGGCACCAACAGTCACAGTGGCGACCCCGCGAGAAATGGCGGGGGGGGNGCCCGCCCGGAGTCGCCTCAGCCGCGCCGAGCCGCCACCATGAGCTGCTCGCCCGTGAACGTGAAGAAGCTGAAGGTGTCGGAGCTGAAGGAGGAGCTGAAAAAGCGGCGCCTCTCCGACAAGGGCCTCAAGGCCGAGCTCATGGAGCGGCTCCAGGCCGCGCTGGACCAGGAGGAGATCGGCGGGGGGGGGCCCGCCGGCGGCGCGATCGAGCCTGGCAACGGCAGCATGGAGGGGGAGGCGGCCGAGAGCGGCGCCGCGCAGCACCGCCAAGGGGGAGGCCTCGACCAGGCCGCGGCCTCCACCGCGGAGGACGACGACGAGGAAGGGCTGGAGGCCGCCGATGGCGACGCCATGGAGCTGGGCGAGGAGAACGGCGAGCGGGCGGGGGCCGGGGGCGGCCCCATGGAAGAGGAGGCGGGCGGCGAGGAGGAGGAAGAGGAGGAGGAGGAGGATGAGAACGGCGACGACCAGGGTTTCCAAGAGGGGGAGGACGAGCTCGCTGACGAGGAGGAGGCCGCGGCCGGCGACGCCAATGGGCACGGCGAGCAGCAGCCGGGCCAAGAGCAGGCTCAGCCCCCGCAGCAGCNTAGGGGCCACGCGGAGGGGAAGAAGGAGGGGCCGCTGGGGCTCGCTGTGCAGTGCGGCGAGTGGGTGGGAGCTTTTGCGGCGTGACGTCACTTCCGGGCTGTGCAATGGCGCCGGCGAGGCCTGGTACAATGGCGGCGGCAGCAGGAGGAGGAGGAGGCGGATAAGGGGGAGGCGGGATCCCGCCGGGCGGCCCCGAGCCAGGC
>VXBP01003142.1:32542-181448 GCA_013400115.1 Rhinopomastus cyanomelas
GGCGGCTGGGAATGTCCTGCGGGGGGGGTGTGGGGGAGCAGTGAGCGGGGGAGAAGGTGGGGCGGGTCTGGCCTCGCCTCACGGGAAAGGGATTGGGTTTTTTTGTCCCCGTTTTTTCTTTTTGTCCCGCTCTTGTTTGGTCACCGTCTGTATCTTTCACTACCGCCTTTTCTGTAGAGATCGTAGCTTTGAGGAGTGCAGCGTCGGCTGTGCTGTGTGACCGGCCGCGCATCAGAGATGATTGAGTAGATGGGTTTTGAGCCTTCTGAGAAAATTTAAGGTTGTCTTAGCATAAACCAAAATTCCACAGGTTATAGAGGCTTTTCTCTTGCTGTAGGTTCTTTAGAGCTTCCAAAGTTGCAACATTTGTTAAAGAGTTGCTTTGTGTCGTTAAAATGATTTGTCAATTCTGTTGCAGCAGATGCTAAAACAGAACAAAAACCTGGAGAGAAAAAGAGGGGAGTGAAGCGACCACGTGAAGACCATGGCCGTGGATATTTTGAATACATTGAGGAAAACAAATACAGCAGGTAATTTAACTTGATGCTGGCCAAAATAAATGTGATATAAGGTACAAGACACGCTTATTTTAGCAGTGGGAAAATACACGGACCTTTGTTGCCTTCTGTTTGTTTCGTTCAGGGCCAAGTCTCCTCAACCACCTGTTGAAGAAGAAGATGAACATTTTGATGACACAGTGGTTTGTCTTGACACCTGTGAGTAAATACACCTTCATTTACTCTGGAAAGATCTGGTTAATTTTAAAACTAATTTCTCTGAAAGGTGTCTGGCTCTAGAGTGAGCACAGAAGACCCTCAGACAGCTTGAGAAACTAACTCTGTAGCATGTGAGATTTTCTTTTCATGTAGTTCTGACAGTCAGTGGTATAGGTGGTTACGTGAGTACAAGTTGTACAGAATATGCTGAAGCCCCTCTTCATGTACCAGCTAGTGGAAGGGCTTTTCTTAACATGTGTAAATTTAACCCAGCCAACCTCATAGATTCATGCAAATGGCATGGGAAACTGCCATGAGAGGATTTGGCACATTGGCTAGTAGGTAGTGTTTGCCCTAGACATGTTTTGAAATGGAGATAGTGGTTTACAGCCATGGAAAACACCAAATATGCCATTTTGGTAGCTAAAGCTGAGGGTTCTGGCTGCTGGCTGGCAAGTAGCCACCTTTGTCGGAGCTTCTGATTTTCCCAGTAATAAAGTAGTATATCCTCTTCTTTATTTATAACAGAAAGCTTCTGTTACTGGACAAACCTTCTGGTTTGAACTATCGACAGACTTCCTGGAGATGAGAATCAAACATAGCTCTAAGACTCACTTGTATAACAACTTGGCACTCGCTTTTCTGCTCTGTAATGATCCAGACATTTAAGAGGTTTAGCACTCTTAAGTGCTTTTTATTACCTGTGTCTTGCAAGGAGGCTGTAACTTCAGATTCTGTTCACATTTGCTGTTCTAAAACGGGTCAATTTCTCTATGGTTTTATCTGTTTTTTTTCTGCATAAATACTAAAGTATCTGCGAGTGTTGTAGTTGCAGCTTGGGGATGGTGTATGAAGCAAACAATATCCTTATCTTCATACACAAAGGTTCCTAGAAATACAGGGAAGGCTTGCATTTCAGCCTGCATGTTTTGATACCAGGGCAGGGAACTCACTGCCTGCTCATTCTGTTCTTGTAACCTTTAAATAGGTTTGTGGCTTACTCTGCAGATTCCTTGCTCTAGGGAATTCAAGTGCTTTATCCTGCACCTCATGTTACTGTTTTGCATTGTACTTTTTAGACCTACTGGGAGATTTAATGTTGAATTCCATCTGTGCAGTGCTGAAGAAGCTGCTAAACAAAGGCTCTGCTTAAATTATTAGAGTGAAAGGTGAATTCGTGGTGCAGATCTTGCTTTTTAGAGTGAAGTAGATGCTCTGTGTGCTGAACAGATCTGCACTTGACTTAGCTGACTTTATTTGAATTGGCTTAATCTGACTGGGTTTGCTAATTGTCTGTGTTACCCAAAACTAGCGCTAAATAAAAATTGTGTTCCAGTTTGCTCCTCAGCTGCCCTTTAGGGCTTGGGCATGAGAAGTCAGATTTCTTAGAAGGTATCTGGAAAATAATCCAAAGAGCACAACGCAGATTCATGTGCTCAGTAGTGATAGGAGTGTATCTGGAAACTGGCAAAAGAGTTCAAATACACACGATTGAACAGATTTTTAAGTGTGGTAAAAATACAGGGAATTTGATGGCAGAAGTGAAGATGGCACCTTGAAAATTATTTTTATGTCAACAGATAACTGTGACCTGCATTTTAAAATTTCAAGAGACCGGTTTAGTGCTTCCTCTCTGACCATGGAAAGCTTTGCTTTCCTGTGGGCTGGAGGGAGAGCCTCCTATGGAGTTTCTAAAGGCAAAGTCTGCTTTGAGATGAAGGTGAGTTCAACTGATGTTTTATGGGAGGCTGGTTTGCATGCTCAGATATAGTGTTGTTAATACTTCTTACATGACTTTGAAGCTAGTCGCAGTGAACAGGAGTTTGAGACTCTTAGCAGTCTGTTAAATAGTTCTGGATAAAAGATGTCTTAATGTGCAGAACTGCTGCTCTCCTACAAGAATGGCTGTGTAACAAAGCAAATAGGCAGCTTGAATTTGCCCTGAATGTGCAAGTTCTGGTCTCATCTTTGAACCAAGAGCTTTATTTGGCCCCTCCCACATCAACACTTTAAAGAACTTTGAGCCGCCCTAGGCGGAAGCTTGCTTGTACTTTCTGAAGATCACAGAAAGTCCCAGAAAGCTTGGCTTTTTTAGAAAGGGAAATAAATTGCCTCAGCAGTCTTTTTTTTCCTATTCCTTCTTGGTCTTTGGAGTTTAACCTGCTCTAAGCAGAGACTTGAGCTAGATGACGTCCATAAGTCCCTTCCAACCAGTGAATTGGTATTTAACAGTTACTTGAATTTTGAGAGCAAGAGTTCTGTTGAAGAATAAGATGCATAGTCAGCGTTTAACAGTGAAGAGGTTTCCCCAACAGTACATATGATGTGCTTGTTCTCTTCCTGTAGTGCTGTGAAGTCTAGGCACTACCATGAGAAGCGTGTAGTGATCCCACTCTCCATGCTTTTGCATTCAGTGATTTGTGTATTGTCACTGATCACTTTGGAGAGGAGATGAAGTGAAATCACTGAAGTAGTTGTGCAAACCAATTTGAATGCAGATCAGTTTCTCAAATCTCGTGTTAATGAGGGTTGTAATGGCACTTAAGAAATAGCTGGCTGCATACAGATTCCAGTACATTTAGCTGGTTTTTTTATTTTGGATCTGGTTATGTTCGTTGGAAGCTGGCAGCGTGCCTAGGAAGTCTGTTTCTGTAGAAAGGGGTGGGTCTGTTATTTTCTGTAATCCATGTAAAGCAGTTTTTTTTATCTATTGACATACTCAGTTGGCAAAGTAACTTACTGTTAATCCCAGCTTACTGGCAGGTTTTTTAAAAAGAATAAATACAACTTGTTTGTCATTTAAATGTGGTATCAAAAGGATTATGATCTCTGAGAGGGACTTCTGTGACTAAAAGCTCTGAAGGTAGAAGTTCTCTTCGTCGCTTAGTCAGGAGATGCAACTAGTTAGTCATTGGCCTGTGGTTTCACATACTTAAGCTCTTTTTATTTTTGCAGAAGGCGATTAGTCAGACTTAGCAAAGAATTAACCCAAAGTGCAAAGGTTCCAGATATACCTTTGTGTTTCTGTCTTGTTTAGTGTCTGATAAATGCTGCATTCTCTTTAATTTAATGAATGATTCAAAACTAGGTTACTGAAAAGATTCCTGTTAAACATCTGTATACAAAAGACATTGACATACACGAAGTGAGAGTTGGCTGGTCACTGAACACAAGTGGGATGTTGCTTGGTAAGACGTAAATGTTTGATTACTTCTGTAAGTTACAAATTGAGGGGGTGGGGGTGGCTTAAAGGGTGGGTTAACAGTACAAGATTTAGCCAATGAAAAGATCCCAAATAAATGTAATACTGGTCTTTTGGCTTGGGGGGGAGAATCCTCATCTCTAAAAGCAGCTAGGAAGAACAACTTCATTAGGTGTATGGCAACTGATCACAATGATACTTCTAACTATAGCACGGCTTGGTGGGAAATGCATATGAACTGGTGTGTTGTGACAGCATAGCAGCTTTCTACTGAAGTTCCACTCGAGTCCTTGTGTTTGACTCTTGCTCTTAGCTTGTTCCTTGCAGCTTCATCCTCAGCTGTCGCATAGGCTGAATGTCTGCTACACTCCCCTTAAAGTGGGGAGGGGTAAGTGCTCCTGGAGGCTAAATTCAGAAAGCCTTTATTAACTACGTTGGAGGTATTCCGGGGCATAATCAGGTCTTCAGACTTTAAAAATACTCAGTCTTTACCTGGCAGTTGAGTGTTATGTCAGTGGGAATCTGGAACCAGCAGTGTAAGACTCTAAAAACTGGGATGGGGGCAATGTGTTTCTGAATATGAGGACAAGCTGTAGCTGTTTGGGGGTCATCACTTGTTTTGGCATTAGTGAAAACATTTCAAAAAGCAGCTTAAGCAGCTGTGAAGTGATTGTATTTCTGAAAGTTTAGGTGCAAATGCCTATTCTTACTAAGTTTAAATTATTTCTTCAGGTGAAGAAGAGTTTTCTTATGGGTATTCTCTAAAAGGAATAAAGACATGCAATTGTGAGACTGAAGACTTTGGTGAGAAGTTTGATGAAAATGATGTGATTGGATGTTTTGCTGTAAGTTTTCACTTGTGTTTTCTCCTGAAGAAAAACATCTCTGAATTTTTAGACTACTTTGCTGTGAGAAGCAGCAAACCAAATACAGAAAAGAATGGGAATGGGGCAGATTTTTATCACAGGGAGGAGGTAGAAATAGCTGGTACTGTTGACAGTGACTTGTCAATGTGTTACGGTCCCATATTGACAGAAGAATGCCTTTGAAACATTAAAAAACTTAAAACAGATGGTCATTGATAATCACTCATTTAAGAGAAAATGTAAGTAGTTCTTGATGAGACAAAGAATGACTGTAGTCAATGTAATGAAATAATAGCTGTAACTGCTTAGAGCGAGTGACTGGGTGACTTGATCCAAACTAACGCTTTGTCTGAAAACCAGAATTTTGATGGTGATGAAGTGGAACTCTCTTACTCCAAGAACGGACAAGAGCTTGGTGTTGCATTCAAAATAAGTAAGGAAGTTCTGGATGGGCGGCCGCTCTTCCCACACGTTCTCTGCCATAACTGTGCAGTTGAATTCAACTTTGGTCAGAAGGAGGAACCTTACTTCCCTGTACCCGAGGAGTTTACCTTCATCCAGAAGGTTCCCCTGGACGATAGGGTCCGAGGGCCAAAGGGACCCGAGCAAAAGAAAGACTGTGAGGTACGTTTCTGGTTGAGAAGAGTTGTTGAAGTAGATGAACAAAAGCGGTGCAGTTTAAGCAGACTGTTCTACAGCTCTGTCCTTTTCCTTTGGGGGATTTGAGTTTGGTGTTGCTTGACTTCTCCAACTGAGAACACCCGCTCAGTTTCCATTAGACTTGCTGATCTAAGAGCAGATGAAAGAAAGTCTTTTGCACTAGTATTCCAAGTCTCAAACCTGTTGTTGTAGGTGGTGATGATGATTGGCTTGCCTGGAGCTGGCAAGACTACATGGGTTACCAAACATGCAGCAGCAAATCCTGGCAAATACAACATTCTTGGGACAAATACTATTATGGACAAAATGATGGTAGGTGATAATACCACGCTGAATTTGTTCATGTGTAAAAAGACTTGCTGTAAACCAGTGCCTCTGGCTGCCTTAGGCTGCTTTTGTAGCCAAGAAATGGAAGAATGGCTACTGGATAGCTGGTGACCATTATAGATTTTTATCTGAGCTAATTCCTACATGGCACTGTAGGATTCTGAAGAGTTTTGTGGTGCTGTGTAATAAATAGTCGCTGTCCAGAACAGAAACTCTTGAGTGTGTATACCTTAGACATTGACTGACCAGAGTCTTGGTAAAGCTCTGTCTTACGGAGCCTTCGAGGCTGTGGCCTTTGAACAACTCCTGAAGGGAGGTGAAAAGCCTTTAGCCAAGGACGTGTCAGTTGTAGGTACAAGGGCTACCTTAACTCTGGGAAATCTCTCGATAGGTTGCAGGTTTTAAGCGGCAGATGGCAGACACTGGAAAACTTAACACACTGTTGCAGAGAGCTCCGCAGTGTCTTGGCAAGTTCATTGAGATCGCAGCTCGTAAGAAGCGGAATTTCATTTTGGATCAGGTAGAAACTTCAGTGAAAAACGGTTACGGAATTCTGTTCTAGGCTGTAGTAGTGCAGTAATTAAATGGGATTAAAGTTATGTTGTAACAGCGGTTGTTTCACTTTACTGCTCGTTCAGGGGACGCTAAGTTGAGATATTAGTACAATTGCTTGTGTGAACTTCTCTGGCTTTATGGGATGTGGGAGGAGTAGTGTGTTAACACGTGGATATGAGCTCGTAACTTTGCATTATGCAGCGTCTGTATGTCCAGTTGTTTGTAAACTTCATTGCAAGCTCTTGTAGAGGTGAAGTCTATACACCATAAGTTGACTTCCTTAACTCTTACAATGACAGCTACGTGTAGTAAGTTACTGCATTTTTTTCAGACAAATGTGTCTGCAGCTGCGCAGAGGAGAAAAATGTGCCTGTTTGCAGGCTTCCAGCGCAAAGCAGTTGTTGTTTGCCCTAAAGATGAAGACTACAAGCAAAGAACACAAAAGAAGGCAGAGGTGGAGGGAAAAGATCTTCCAGAGCATGCAGTTCTCAAAATGAAAGGCATGGAACATAAATCCTATACTGTGTTTTAGGATGCTGACTATCTGTTTAAAGGATTAAGTAAACGTCTAAAAAACCACTTTATCTTAAACAGTTGTACTTTAAACAAAACTGGAAGACTATTGTAACTGGTAGGATAACACTATATTGTGTTCCCTCTGCTGCAGTCCTTAACACTACTCAGTTATGCTGATATGCTTCATGCAGATGCACAAAGCTGTCTTGGCATAAAGTGCCCTATATAAGCGACATATTTGGCAGAAACTGGTAATTCTGAGTGGAGGCTTATAAAAGAAAAAATAAGATCTAGGTAGAATGTTTTTGAGGTTCGGAACAGTCCTGGCAACTCCATGAAGACCTGTTTATTCCTTTGTTACTGTTACCTTTCTTAAATGCTCAAATTCTGTAACCCTGTCCCTACACCGAGGGAATGCAGGGGGTGGGAGGAAGAACGGGAGAAAGGTGGTTAAATTGCAGCTTTGCTTGTACATGAATGTAGATGCTGAATACTCAGTGTTTTTGCAATTATAGGGAACTTCACCCTGCCAGAGGTAGCAGAATGTTTTGATGAAATAATCTATGTAGAGTTGCAAAAAGAAGAAGCTCAAAAGCTCTTGGAACAATATAAAGAGGAAAGCAAGAAAGCTCTTCCACCAGAAAAGAAACAGAACACTGGCTCCAAGAAGAACAAGAAGAGCAATAAAAATCAGTTTAATAGGGGTCAGAGAGGACGAGGAGGATTCAACATGCGTGGCAACTTCAGGGGAGGAGGTGAGCCTAGGTGTAAGCCTTCAAATTATGCAGCCTGCTGCTGTGGGGTGAGGGGTCAGGTTGTAGTACCTGGACTGAAGTGACTGTGTAGTAGGACCCTTAATTTCAGCTCAGTCAAGCTCACTTTACAAGTGAGGATTGTCAGAATGCTGGATTATGCTGTTGGTGTGCTTTGAGGTTTTAGGTCTGGTGATCCCCTGTGTACCAGAGTCTTTTATCTACTTCTGTTATTACCAGGTCACTTAACCTTTGCATTGAGGTTTTTTTCCCACTGATTGTGGACATACAGTTCTGTCCATCATTATTTTAAACTACAATCTTGACTTGAGAAATAGCAAAGTGCTAATAATGACTTGATTAAAAGAACTCTCTCTCCCTGCAGTCCCTGGCAATCGTGGCGGATACAACAGGAGGGGAGGCAACATGCCTCAGCGAGGTGGTGGAGGTGGTGGTGGTGGCGGTGGCAGCAGTGGTGCGATTGGCTATCCATATCCTCGTGGCCCTGTCTTTCCAAGCAGAGGTGGCTACTCAAACAGAGGAAACTATAACAGAGGTGGAATGCCCAACAGGGGAAACTACAACCAGGTGATGCATTCGGGGGGGTTTCTGAGCTGAACTTGCGTACGGTGCTTTGGATGAGGTTTGAAAGGGTCTGGTGGCTGAAAATATCCATGAACAACTTGGTTGTGATGCTGCACTGATTTTGACACTAAAAGGAGTAGCCCAGGCATACTAGCCAAAGGCTTAACCGATGGAATGAATGCCACTGCCAGTATCAGAAAGCATAGTTTGGATGATGGCAGAGCCAGCAGATGGAGCCCAAGCCAGTACTCGTGGCTCAGGTCTGTCTTAACACTGACAGACGTTTTAGCTGCTGGTACCAGTGTCCCTTCTTTGTAGCGTAACTTGTGTCTGAAATCTCGTGGACTACCTCTTTTCAGTTGTGTGAGCCATATCCTTTTGTCTGATCAGATAACACAGCTCTTCAGCAACCACGGTCTTTCCTAACTAAAAATAGGCAGCAAGCTCCTGTATTTTTAGTTGTCCTGGTGCAGCGCAGCAGCTGGAAGCAGGGTGAGTCAGAACTGGATTAGCCGGTGTTCCAGACCACCAGCTGCAGCAGCTCGAGCTGGGTCTTAATTGCGACAGTCCTTCCCGTGTTGACAGAGCAGTTGCTTGGAGAGGGCAGGTTTTGGTACTCCAGCATTTTCCAAGGAGGCCTTTTTGTTGGGTTTTGCCCAATACTGTTTTATTTAAAAGACTTGATACGTGATGCTTGGTTACTGTTTTGGAGGTGATAAGAAGGTTGGCATTGCTGCACTTGTGAAAAATCCGTACCGATGAGGTAGTTTAAAACCTGTTTTCTCTTGCAGAACTTCAGAGGAAGGGGAAATAATCGTGGCTACAAAAACCAATCTCAGGGCTACAACCAGTGGCAGCAGGGTGTAAGTACTTGTCACTTTACTCTTTCACTGCTAAGCTGAACCTTTCAAAATGTCCGTTGGAAAGAGAATTAGAACTGGATGGCAGAACCTTCCAGTGTGAGGTAATAATCACTATAAATAGTTTTCCATGCCAGACTTAGTCTTGGTTGGTGGTTCTTGACGTATCAAATATCAGCTGTGGCTTTACTGGTCTTAGTGGTATGTAGAGTTTGGCTTCATGTTACTGGTGTGAGGTGAACTGCTGCCTGCAGTTGTTGAGGAACTCGCTGGTATAATCTTCACAAGTCCTGGGAGGCCTAGCTGTCTGCTAAGCGTGCTTTTTCTGTAACCACCACGTGATTGCGGCTGTTAATTAACCATTTATCAATTTATTGCAGCAATTCTGGGGTCAGAAGCCATGGAGTCAGCATTATCACCAAGGATATTATTGAATACTCAAATAAATGAACTGATACATATTTCTCCAAAACCTTCACAAGAAGTCGACTGTTTTCTTTAGTAGGCTTAACTTTTTAAACATTCCACAAGAGGAAGTGCCTGCGGGTTCCTTTTTTAGAAGCTTTGTGGGTTGAATTTTTTTTCCTTTTTTTCTTTTTTTGTACATTTTTAATTGCAGGTTTAAAGTGATTGGTAAGAGAACCTCAGCATTGTGCACGATAAGAGAATGTGTCAGTATTTCAGGGTTCTACATTTTATCTGTAAAATGTGACTTTTTTTTTACCACAACAAAAAGTAAAACGTTGCTTTGTACCTGGTGTCTTTTTATTAAAGAATTTTTCTCCTTCCTCCCCCCCTTTCCCCTCCCCTGTTTCCCCCAATTTCTAAGAAACAGTCGTGAGTCATGTCACAATAACAACAGAAATGTTGGCAACCGGATTGGTACGGGGGCTCTTCCTCACTGCAGCCCTCACCGAACACCACAAGATGATTCTGTAAAGCTCCAGATTACACTCCATCCTCTCTGCAAAGCTCCTGGGTGGGGAGGGGACAACAGGGAGGTGAAAGCTTCTGGCAATAACGAGGACCTCTTTTTGTAACAATCTGGAACTCCAAGACACTTGGGGGCAAAGATGTCAAAAACCCCTGGGGCTGAACAGTGAAGGTGGAGTGTATGTAGAAGCTGTTCTAGTTGTAAACACTTGGTTGCTTTATTTGTGGAGGCTCAAAACTTGTGAAGGTACAAACACCATAATTTCTTTTCCATTTGTTTCTGCATTTTTGATTCTGAAGAGAAGCTGGCTTTGCCCATTTCTTATTAAACAAAACTTGTTGTAAATCCAGTTGTCTAATGGGATCTATATGGACTTAGCTGTGTGTCTGTATAACTCTTTTCTCCCCACAAAATACTGTAATACCTTAGTGTGCTTGTAGTAGTTACTCCACCATTTTGTAAGCTAATGAACCTGTGAGTCACCCATTTTATATCTTTAATTTTTAATCATGTAAATTCTCGAATGGGTGTATCTCCTTAGCCTGCTGATTTCCTTTTTTTATCTCTCTCTAAAGAAAGTGGGTGGAGAAATTTAACTTCTAGACGTTTTGTTTGCAATAAAAATAAATTCAATTTACTCTTGCTTTGGGATTGTCAAGCTCTAAAAATCCCATTAAGGCCATAAAGAGGAAGAGGATGCCCAGCAGCGGCGATGTTGGACAGTTTTTTAAGCTCCTTACTCTGTACATGCTGAAAGACTTGTGTTCCTTTGCAAACCTGAAACGCTGGTTGCTCTGTTAGCTATATCACGTGTATAATCTTCACCGTTGAACATGGTTCTTTGTATAGGGCAAAAAAGTCTGTTGAGTTGCACCTGCATCATGTAAACCCACCTACCCTATTTATTGTTCGTAGGCATTAGGGAAGGGACAGGGAGCAGGGCAGGAGGGTTGTGGAGTCGAGCAGAGACTTGGGTTTGTGTTACCTGCTGTTTTGTTCAGACTGACGCTGTTGTAACGCTGCAGTTAGCTGCTGACTTGTTTGCGTTGAAGCCCTGTAAAGATGGGAGAAGAGGGAGATGGAACCATCGTTAGTGGGACGTGGCTGCCCAGTTCCTCTTGCAGTGCAGCCTAGCACAGCTGTAGCTGCAGCCAGAAGTGTCAGTGTAGCATGAGCGACCTGTTTCTCAGCTGTTAGCCCCTTCCTAATAGTCTGCAGCAGTCAAGGTAAAGTTGTGTTGCTCTTTCTAGCAGATGCCATTGCATACTGACGTTAAACCTGAACGGCACCATCTACTTGTTCCTAGTGATTGACATCATCCCTCTGCTCGCAGCAAGAACCTATATGTTGTCTTTAAAGAACTAGAACTGTGGGGAATCTTTAAACCTGACTGTTCTACTGAAATGGAGTTTTTCTTTAGACTTGCAAGAAAAAGGTTTAGTGTAAAGTCCCATCTCCTTTCTCCCTGACGAGAACTAACACTTTGTATGGAGTGCTGATCCTTTGCTTATTTTGGTACTCTATAAAATGATATAGTCTGAAATATAAGAGCCTACACTTACTATGTGGTTGTAAAGCTTGTATTTTGATTCCAGTGTGGGATGGTTTGGTTTCAACTGTGCTGATAAAACCACACGTGCAGTCCTTCAGCTCTCACACGTGGAAGGGGATTACCCTTGTGCTAAACTACTCCATGGCACAAGCTGTTGTGATGGGCTCAGCAGTACCTGTGCCGGCTGCTCCCAGGCAGAATTTAAAAGCCTGAGGCACCCGTAGATCAGAGCGGGGTGGTAAAGTCCTTCAGCAGCACTTGAGTGAGGCTGGATGTTCCTCAGCCTGGGTCCTCTTAACAACCACCTCCCTGGCTGTATCTTAGCGCCAGCTCCCTAGAGAAGGGCTTTTCTGAGCCAAGGGCTGCTCTGCAAAAGCCAGTACCTAGGAAATGACAAATCACCCCGTTTGCAGTCTGTGTTTAGAAAAGGGGATGGAAAACGTCACTGCTGGCTACAGTGCAAACCTGGAGAGCCTTGGACCAGTTTTAGTGGGAACAGGCCTTGTGATGACTGCACCCACGTGCGCTGTAGCTGGTAAACAGGGTGTAGCCACCCAGTGCTACCAGCATGGAGTTGTGTGCTTGGCTGCAGCTCCAAGCTAAGGAGTAAGCTCCCACTTCAAGAAACACTCTGGTTGCCTTGTCTGCCTCTGCTGGAAACAGCCACTGGGATACCCTTTGTAACTGGAGGAGATTCCTTGATGCTCCGTGGTGGTGGCAAGGGGCTGTGTCCTGAATGCTCCCACCTGTAGGACCTCAGGGTCTGGCTGTTGTCTTGGGGCACCTCTTGAGGTCCCTGACCCCAAACCCATCTGCTGTCAGGAGCTGCACTGCTCCTGCTAAACTACAGCTACACAGCAGTGCTGGGTGGGGGGTGGTGTAAGTGGCACCTCTGCAATCTTTCTCCTGGTCTAAGCTCGTGGTTTGGGTTTCTTAGTCTTGCGATGCAATCAAGTCAGTGTTTTAACAAGTGGGTGACGATGTCATCTAACTGTCAAAGGTTTGTGACCTTTGGGAAAGCTAGAGCAGGGCTTTCTCACAGTGCAACCTCAGAGTAAGTCACAAGGAACCGGACTGAATCAGAGACGTAAGACAGCTCAGTACCCCTGCTGGTAGTTGTAGCTGCCAGGGGTTGGACTCCCACCAAGCCAAGAAGTGCGTGTACTGCAGTTGTCATCTAGCAGAGTAGGAGTCAGTACAGCTGGAGCTGTCTCGGTTTGAAGAGCTCCAGGCTGTCAGAAGAAGCCTCTTGAGAGGGCAGCGGAAACTGAGGAGAGCAGGTTTGTACCTTGTTAGCAAACCAGCAGCACAGCTCGGCCACACACCAGGAGTTAATCTGGAGGCAGTTGTTGCCTCAGTTTGTCTTTCTGCCAGGACTGGGAGCGGCAGGAAGATCCAGCGACAAACCAGCTGCTGTGTAAACCCAGCTGGAGCCTTAAAAGTGACGCTGAATGCGTAAAACAGCCTCAACATCACAAGAGGAGAAAACAAAGACAAAACCCCTAGTGTTGGCACTCTGCTCAACTTCCAGCTTCGGGGCTGTTAAGCAAGTGGGTAAGATAAGCCCTGGTGGTGTAAAAGGACTTTCATCAGTGTGGTGAGAAGATAGTAGGAGATGGGGAGAGGAAATGAGTAAACCCTTGAACAGCAAATCCCACGTGGGGTTTGCTCACCTCACACCGACACAGCTGAGCCAGCAGAGGGGAGTCCGCAGGTAGCATCAGTCGCTCACAGACTGTGGACAGTGGGGTTACACCCCCCAAAGCCTGGCACCTCCACACCTGCACATGCTCGGTCTTCTCTGCTGTGGGAGCACCTGGGTGTTGTGGGGCCTCCAGCCCAGCCTGGGAGAACCGTGGGGAATGAGATCCTGAAAGCAAGATGGGACATTATTGTGTTACTACACAGGGCTTTGCAGATCCTGTTTCTCAGTTCACAAGGATGATCCAAGGGCTGGAGCACCTTTGCTGTGAGGATAGGCTGAGGCAGCTGGGCTTGTTCAGCCTAGAAAAGACTCCAGGGGGACCTTGTAACTGCCTTCCAGTTCCTCAAGGGAACCTACAGGAAGGCTGGAGAGGGACTTCTCACAAAGGTAGGTAGTGATGGAACAAGGGGAAATGGTTTTAAACTGAAGGAGAGTAGGTTACACAAGATCTTTGGAAGTTCTTCCAGGGTGGAGAGACTCTGGAACAGATGGCCAGAGAGGTTGTGCATGTGTTCAAGGCCAGGTAGGATGAGGCCTTGGGCAACCCAGTGTAATTGAGAGACCTTGCTGCCCATGGCAGGGTCGTTGGAGTAGATGGCCTCTAAGGTCCCTTCCAACCTGAGCCATTGTATGATAATATCAGGTGGTTATTGGATTATCCCAGAGGCTGCTCCTCCTCAGACCAAGGTCAGCTGCTCTTAGGAGCAACTCAGGAGCCCTTCACTGGAACTTCTACAGTTTTTCAGCATCCTTGTTGACCACGAGGCCAAAGCTGGACAGCAGTATTGAACACACTGGGGGTTAAGCGCGTTGCTTGACTCCTTGGCCACATACTTCCCGAAGGAGCTTGGGCTGTGATTTGATTTATTTGCAGTGAGAGCAGTCACTTGGCCAACGTTCAGCTTGGCATCCACTCTTCAGTCCTCTCCTTAAAGCAGGGTGAGCTGCTTCCCAGCCTCCAGCCACCCTGCAAATTAATAATAGAAACCTTCACGTAATTACTTAAATAATGTTATAAGACAATTTATCAACGTTTTAACTAGTAAGTCAGTAAGAAAAAGACAAGATGCAAATTCCTTTTGCACATCACACATCTCCTGTATTGTCCCCCGTTTGCTCCACCAGAGCCCGAGGCAGGAGGCTGCAACAGCACAGTCAGAATTACTTCAGTACTTACGACCCTTAAATGTCGCCAATTCTTTCAGTTTCCAGCCCCAGGACCTCTGGTGTGAACTTGCCTGGCCCTATTTTACACAGAGGAGTGTCTCCTGCTCTCTTGCCAACCATCAGCGGCTGCAACGGCAGCAGCTGCTCTCTGAGGCAGAAAGGAAGAGGTGGAGGGAATGGCCCAAATCCAGCCCTGTTCAGCACTGAGAAAACTCAGCGGTGGAAAACAAGGTGGAGGATTGGTGACGCTTCCAAAACCCCCTCCATCTCCCCAGCAGCTCCAGGATGTTCTTGGGAGGGAGGGGGCTGCTGCTCCCGCTTCAGCAGCCACATCAGCACAACCCTGGGCTACCTCTGTGCCTCCACAGCCTGGCAGTTGGCCAGTCCTTTTTATTTTTTCCTTTAAGGAAACACCCATGGAAGGGAAACGGGAGACTCCAGTGACTCTTTTGGCAGATCCTAGCACAGAGTTCTCAGCAACGCTCTGGCTTTTATCGGTATTTAGTGCTTTGGAAGCACCAAGTATCCTCCTCTGCTTCCAGAACAAACCAGCCCTGACAGCAAACCAAAGGCTGCTGGGGTTGAAGAGTGGAGGCTGTATCTGAAGTGTCCCAGTCAGTATGGATCCCACAGCACATCACCAGTTGATGGATGGTGTTGCTGCTGTAGCAGTAACACGGGTTTTGTACAGAAAACAGGGAGTAAAAACCAACGGGGACAGGCTGCTGGGATGCAGGGGACCAGCACGCTATCTCAGCGGGGCTCAGAAGTCCTCACAACAGTGGCTCAAGGAGAATTTGGGAGGTTTAGGAAGAAAGGGCTGAGCTTTTATGCTTTTGGGAGCCTGACTAGGCAGTTACTAAAGAGCCTGGGATTGGGATACTACCAGAGATAAGAAAGCCAGTCAAACAAGATCTCCCCATGCTGTCTCAAGGGCTTTCAAAGTTGGGTGAAAGCGTGGGATCATCTCTGGTGGCCCCAGATTTCTCTGTGGGGCCTGGACACAGCATCGTACCCTTCATTTTGAGGAAGAAACTGTTGGAGATGATTTTCCTTTGTCACAGTTGTGAGGTGGAGCAGAAAGGACAGATGATCCAAACCAACCCACAAGGGGTCCCATTTCACAGAATCACAGAACATTAGGGGCTGGAAGGGACCTCGAAAGATCATCCAGTCCAATCCCCCTGACACAGCAGGGTCACCTAGACCAAGTCACACAGGAATATGTCCAATTGGGTTTTAAACATCTCCAGAGAAGGAGACTCCGCAGCCTCCCTAGGCAGCCCCTTCCAGTGCTCTGTCACCCTCACTGGGAAGAAGTTCCTTCTCCTATTTCTGTGGAACCTCCTATGTTCCAGCTCACACCCATTGTCCCTTGTCCCATCATTAGGTAACACTGAGCAGAGCCTGGCTCCATCCTCCTGACACTCACCCTTTCCATATTTATCACTCTCTGATTCTTTAATTTTCACAGTATCATGATGCTTCTCCCTTGTGCATTTTGCAGGAGCCACTGACCTGAATGGCCCAAAAGAACACAACAGGATAAATGTTGTATTTATGGCTTCCTCCAGAAGAAACAAGAGCAACAAAAGACAAGGAGAAAAAGAGCCAACATGTTTGTTTTCTTCTTTTAAGAGGCAAATCTACAGAGATAAATGACATCGTGATATTTAACAGACAACATACAGGCAACTACAGGATGTAGAGTACCCCTGTAAAACCACCAAACCTCCTGAGCATCAGGGCTCACACATCCTGCCAACTATGGTCCTAGGCAAGGAGATCTCTTCAGTGGAAGAGCAAGAGTTTTAATCCAGTGAAAAGATGACTTACTCACGCAACTCAGCCAGCTCCTGAAGTGTGACTTGACTCACAACTTCACAAAACCAGCAAGGAAATGGAAACACTTCAACCTCACCGTGTCTGTACATCATCTGCAGCTGAAGCTGCACAAAGGCTGCCTGTGTCACCTGCTCTCACTCTGCTTCTAACTGAAGTTGAAGCAGTCCCACAGCACTGCTGCTAAGAGCACGTGACAGGGCACATCAGCTCCAGGTCTTTAACAGGAGCTCATTCCTAACTCTGTACTCAGTCACAGATAAAAATACGAAATAACAGAGTCACCATGAGTTGCTTGTTCAGGTTTGCCAGGAACACTCACATGATTTATCAGCTTTTCAGCACCTCCCATGGATTTACAGAGAAGTCTGGCATTTTTGGACTACAGATTCCTCTACAGCAGACTATGAGTGGCTCTCTTTGTTGCTGGTTGGTTTTGTTTCTGGATCCAGAGAGCTGCCTTCGTATAAAATCTTGTTTCTCATTGCTTGTTGAAGCATCCTTTGCCGGATCCTCTGCTGGGCCAAGTTGTACCTGCAGTAACACCTAGAAAAGAGGATGAAAACAAGTGAAAGTATCAGATGTATCTGGACAATTGAAAACCTTTATGATAACACCTTGGAGGTGCTTAAGGCCGGGCTGGATGAGGCTCTGGCCAGCCTGGTCTAGGGTGGGGTGTCCCTGCCCATGGCAGAGGAGTTGGAACTGGATGATCCTGTGGTCCCTTCTAACCCTGACTGATGCCATGACTTGGTCTGGGTGATCCTGCTGTGGCAGGGGGATGGGAACAGATGATCTTTCGGGGTCCCTTCCAATCCCTAATGATTCTATGATTCTATAACACCAGCAAAATCCATTACCAGACAATGCACAATTAAAATACTGAGGTAATTGCTATAATTCTATGATTCTTTAAGACAAACATCCAGTCACGGAGAAGTGGGGTATGCAGGTCCTGTGGAAAATGCTAATTTGGTGCCATCTGGATCTTGATTTCATGAGTGAAGCCTTTATAATTAGGATGTAAAGATGATCACAGAACCACAGAATATAAGGGATTGGAAGGGACCTCAAAGGTCCAATCCCCCTGACACAGCAGGATCACCTAGACCAAGTCACACAGGAACATGTCTAGGCAGGTTTTAAATGTCTCCAGAGAAGGAGACTCCACAACCCCCCTGGGCAGCCCTTTCCAGTGCTCTGTCACCCTCATCGTGAAGAAGTTCCTTCTCAGATTGATGTGGAACCTCCTATGTTCCACCTCACACCCATTGCCCCTTGTTCTATCATTAGATGACACTGAGAAGAGCCTGGCTCCTTTCTCCTGACACTCGTCCTTTCCATATTTATCAACAGTAATGAGGTCACCCCTCAGTCTCCTTTTCTCCGAGCTAATGAGACCCTGCTCCCTCAGCCTTTCCTCCTCAGGGAGATGTTCCAACTCCCTTCATCATCTTCGTGGCTCTGCGCTGGTGCATGTATGTGAAGGAAAAACAGGTTTCAGAAAAACAGAAATAGCAGGGTGGTTCAGTATCTTAGGAACCAAGAAAGAACAGTAAGTTTTAAAAAAAATATGATATGGCTTGTTTAAAAAAAAAAAATCACATAAAAATCCAAAGGCATCGAACACTTGTCACAGAAACACAGAATCACAGAACATTAGGGATTGGAATGGACCCCGAAAGACCATCTAGTCCACCCCCTGTAAACACAAAAAGGAAACACTTAGGGCAGAAGCAGCCAGCATAGTTCTGTCCAGTCTCAAGAAGCATTTTACATACCAGTATCCTAACATTGTGCAAATAAAGCCACCGACTGCAACGTCACAAGATCTTCTTACTCTACCTGAAAGGAAAACCAAACATTCTCAGAAAAGAATAGCCAAAAAAACTCACTTGGAAGGCTTCTCGTTACTGATAAAACCCATTGAGACATAGGAATCAATTTTTCCTTGCAAATAAATACATAAAAAATGGAGTAAGTACTTACTAGTTGCTAAAAAATGCCCAAGACCCAGAACGAAAGACCCGAGGGAGCCGTAGAGGATTGATTCTCGTGCACATGGGACAGTCTGAATGTTAAGAAATTCCAGGAGCTTAAAGGACTGGAAGAAACCAAACCACTCCGTAAGTGAAACAGAAGTCATGCCAACTCCACCATAAACAATCAATTCAGCAGTGAGTTTGGACACACAACTGTTAAACCAGAGGGAAATCATGGCCTTACACTGAACGCTGCTCAAAATCAAGTATGAACTAGTGACTTTTAACCTATGGACTGAAGTTCTTCCATAGACAAGTTTCTAAACCAACCTACTGCTAAAAATCAAACTAACGCTCTGTCTCACCTCCCTAAGCTACTGTTGCTTATTAACTACTACCTTGCTGTTAAAAGTGGCTGCACAGCAGCAGCTTCGGCCCATCTTTCTCCTATGAATGGTTTTGTTATGAATAGAGTGAGGATTTGTCTTCATTTTACTGGGTTTAAAACATCCAAATCCATCACATACCAACGCGTGCAACTGTATCAGCTATAAGATGGAACACAGGAGGTTCCACGTAAATACAAGGTGATTCTTCACTGTGATGAGGGTGACAGAGCACTGCAAGGGGCTGTCCAGGGGGGTTGTGGAGTCTCCTTCTCTGGTGGCGTTTAAAACCTGTCTGGACACGTTCCTGTGTGACTTGGCCTAGGTGATGCTGCTGTGGCAGGGGGATTGGACTGGATGATCTTTCAAAGGTCCCTTCCAATCCCTCATGTTCTGTGATTCAGTGATCTATAACCTTCAGTAATTATTGTTTTTAATACAACTATTTGGACAAAGCAGACTTGGAAGTACTAGAGCCAACTGTCTGTGGAGGGCTGACAGCTGTCCCTCAGAAACATGTGGCAACAGCTGGATTTGTATGCAGCCACGGAAATCCCCGTTAATCGTTCTGTCTATGCTCCCTGCAGACAGTCATCAGCACACGGGTGACACAAAAAGGGTTTGGTCAACGCTGCTCTCATCTCCTCACGAGTAACTGCAGGTACTCTCCTGTTAGCCCGAAATCTGCGCTCTTGTGCCCGGTGTGCAAGAGCCAATCTACACCCAGACCCGACGGACTCCTCTAGTGTTGGTTCACACCAACCTGGGAGCTCAGTGGTCACCCACACACAGACTGTCTTTAAAACAGCGTTTTCACCTGTTGCCCGGCCTGAGACAGCGCTGCGGCTCCACCAGGCCGGCGGTGCGAGGGCTCCGCCGTCACGGCGCCCACAGGCGCGAAAACACCCCCCTCCCCACCCACCGAGGCCTGCGGAGCCTCCGCTCTGCCCTCGCTGCTTTGTTCCCCCACGGATTCCTACGGAGGGAACCGGCGCGGCCTCACAACCCGCCCCTCGCCCCCGCTTCCTCCTCCTCCTCCTCCTCTTCCATTACCTTGCTCGGCTCAGAGTCGCCCTCGCCCGCCATGATGTGACAGCGCCCCCCTCGGCGCTCCCCCCTCCCAGTCCGAGCGACTCCGCGCCGCGGCGGCGCAGAGAGGCCCCGAGCAGGCACCGCCCCGTCTCGGCGCTGCCGGCGCCATTTTAGGTCCGAGCGCCGAGATTTCAGCGAAGTCCTTTGTTCAGCGAAATGGGTCACGGCGCGGGGCGCGCGCACGGCGGCGCGGGGCGGGGCGGGCGCGAGGCCCCTCCCTCCCTCGTCTCCGCCCCCTGCAGCTCCAGCTCCAGCTGCCGCGCGTTTCTGTCTGGAGGCCTGGGGCCTGCGGCCTGCACCTCCCGTTCGAAAGGCGAGTTTTAAACACGATCCAACCCTCCCTGTTCCGAGGGCTGGTGGCCCTTTCCGCGAATAATTTTCTACTCATGTCCAACCTAAACTTCCCGTGCTGCAGCCTGAGGCCGTTTCGTCTTGTCACTTCTTCCTTGTGAGAAGAGACCAGGCCCCAACTCGCCACAAGCCCTTTCCAGGCAGTTGTAGACAGCAACAAGGTCTTTCCTCACTTCCTTCTCTCCATACTGACCAGCCCCAGCCGCCTCAGGCTGCTGCTTGCAAGGTTTGTTCCCCAGCCTTGTCCTTCTGTGGACCCTCTCAGGCATCGTAATGGCCTTGTACTGAGATGACCAAAACCAAACCCAGTATTCAGAGTGTGGCCTCACCAGTGCCCAGTACAGGGGTGCAGTCACATCCCTCCTGCTGGTCACACCAGTGCTGATAGCAGACAAGATGCCCTTGGCCACCTGAGCACGATGCTTGCCGCAGGATGCAGCTCCACAGGGAAGCAGGATGAGGTAACTACTACAACTAGAACTGTAAACTGGAGGGTCATTTCCCAAAGTGCTGTTGAAAACAGCCTCCTGTGGGATATTTACAACTAAGGTTAGGCAAAACACTTGGGTTCAATAGGGGTAAGTTGTGCTGAGTCTGGCAGACCCAGAAATGATCACCTCGAGACACAATTGTGTTTGGAGTAATAACCTGGAGGGGTAAGAAGTGCTGAGTAAGCACTACATAGACATAAGTTTATGGCTCTGCCTGTAGAAGTACATTTGGCTGCAAGAAAACAAGTCTTCACATGCTAAATGGTGAATTACAGGGTGAATCCAATTTAGGACCTTTTCCATCTTGTCAGGGATGTATGACAAGGGTGACAGAAGTGTGGTGTCACTCTTTGATTTAAAACATGGTGTGTCAAATCCCTAATGTTCTGTGGTTCAGTATGATTCTGTGATCTTCAGGCCGTGTTGTTCATGTATATGATGCTATGTGGACTTTTTTTAATCCTGTGCTAAAATCCTGTGGACCTTGTCATGCACTGAAATCCAATTTGAGTTGTGCATGCTCAGGATTTTGGAGGCAATGTACTTTTACACGTAATCAGTTCTCATGCATCACCAGTTGTAAAGTGCTGCTGTACATGTTTTAAATCTCTGATGAATTAGAAACAAGTCTTACTCCTTCCCAACGGTCATAATCTATCACTGATAGAAGTCACGCTGTACATTTTGCAGGCAGTGCTTCAAAGCCACTGGGATCCACAACGTTTACTATCTGCTTTAGAAAGATCAGTAAATGTTACTTGAATGATGAGCTGTTTAGCCAGTTTAAAACTAAAATGTGCAGTGTACATGATGCTGCCAGCACAAGGTATTTGCTGCTCTAGGTGCAAAAAGAAATTACTGGCATAATCTCTGCTTCGAAAAGTTTGGGCAGCCTGCTCTAGTTGGAGATGGACAGTAGGAGAGGACTTTCTGTCTGTCTTCATGGTCACCATGAAGCCACTTAAAAAGCAGCCAAGCAATTGCTTGTGGTGACCATGCGGTAAACCAAGGGGTACTTAGGACTGCCAGAAGTCAGGAGAATGGTGATTCCTCTCACATCCAGTGTTTGTCCTTCAGCGGTGGGACATCACGTTATTGGCTGCGTGTGTGTAGGAGTTACATGTCTGGATAGTTCTAAATGGTTATAGTGAGGGCTCTAGGGATACTGCGTGGTAGGTTGTATCAGAGCAGCTCTCCCTTTTGGGGTGGTTTCAAAAACAGAGAGGGGTTTGTATTAAAAAAATAAAGCTTATCTAAACCACAGTGGTTATCGTGAGGGTGACAGAGCACTAGAATGGGCTGCCCAGAGGGGTTGTGGATTTTTCTTCTCTGGAGTTGCTCCAGATTTGCAGGTCCCTTGGGTGTCCTGCCATGGTGTCTGCATCCAGGATCTGGAGCTGAGACACACAGTTTAGTGGGACAGCTGGGTTAATTGTTGGACTCAGTGATATTGAAGGTCTTTTCCAGCCTGAACAGTTCTGGTGTCTCATACGACACTGATTGTCCCCTGTCCACATCAGGTGCTGCAGCAGATTCCTTGCACCCATTTGCTGGTCTCACCATAATGTGGTATTGCTGCTGCTTCTGCTGGTCGTGTTCTTCCAGGGCAGACAGGATGGATTTCATCCATCAGAGATAGCACCAGCTTGCAGCCAGCAGGTGGTCTCAAGGGCAGCTGCAACTTCTTGATACCATTCTTATGCCACCTGCAGAGCACTGAAGTGATGAGTCCCTCTCCTCTTGGTGCAGCAGAGCACATCTGTAGCTTGAATCTTGGAAGTCTTTCATAACATCATTTCTGCAGCAGCCGGTTTCCGTGGAAACCAAGAAATTGCTGCCTGCCTGTACAGGCAGGAATGTTGCTGACCTGCTTTTCCTCCCCTGGTCCAGGCAGTGGTCTCCCCTCCATCTGCACACACACATGCATTGCTCATTTCTCTGAGGTGGGCAGGTCATGGCCCAAAGGCTTCAGTGTGTTCCACCACTGGCTCATCCTGCCTCTGGGCAAGCTGTTCTGCAGCCGGGGGAAGAAGATGGACAGAGGAGGGTTTTGGTATGTATTCACTTTTCTTCCCACCACTGGCATTCCCAGGCCCCAGCACAGATGGGAGGACAATCAGTGCCTGACACCAGGCTATACGTTTTTATTTGGATCATGGACTTCTTGAGCTTTCAGCACCTGGGTGTTGATGAGGTGCTCTTTCTCTGGGTGGTTTTTGGATACCTTAAAGATAAGCTCTTCCAGCCAGCAAAGAGCAGTGACTGGTTTGGTTGGCCTCATCAGCCAGGCCCTCTCATGCTTAATATTCCTGTCACATGTCATGTTCCATGATATAGCCCTACAGGTGGGATGCTGGCCGCAGGGACTGCCTCCTCATGACCATCTCCCTCCCAAGATAGGTTGTACTTCTCAAGGAGCCACAAACCTGCATCAGGCTCTTCCATACCTGGAGGTTTTGTTTGTCTGCAGGTAGAAGGCAGGTCCTCGGAGACCATTTAGTCACTTGAACATCTGTAGAGGACAGAGTGAGGGAGAAAAAGATACCTCTGAGGAGACAGTTGCTCAGGATGTGCTCCATATAGGTTATGCTACAGACTAGGGCACAGTGCTTTTGGGTTGATGGTTGGACTTGATGATTTTGGAGGTCTTTTCCAACCTTAATAGTGATTCTGTGACCCAATGATTTTAGGTTCCCACACCACACCACCACACTCACCTGTGCTCCGTGACCATATCTGCTTAGTGGCATGAGAATTCATTTCCTGGAAGCCACCTGCTGCAGGATGAGTGACTCCAGCACAGGACTGGGGCACAAAACTGAGCGGGAAAGAAGGACAGAAATTCTGATGCTGTTGGAAATCCTCACTTTTAGGATGCTATGACCAGAGTAATGAGTGAGGTCAAGTACAGAAGGAAAATAAACTCAACTCCAGCTATTTAAAGGCTGAGCAGTTCCCTCCAGGCACAGAACAAACAGCTATTGTGTGCCTGTGCCGAAGGGCTGGGGGGAGGCAGCGTTTCCCACAGGCAAATTAGGAATGGGAAACCCAGAACAAAACCCCTGAGCCTCAGAAGCCCAGGAGCAAACACAAACCATTTTCTGTTGGATGTGATTTGTGCTGTCATTATGTGGGTTTAATGGGGCTTTATTCTGGAGGAAAGCCTGTCTTTGCCTGAGCTCACACTAATGACTCTCTGGACCTGGGAAGCAGGAGAGAGGGGCCAAAACCCCATTTGCCATGTCACTGGTGCTGGGAACAGAGGCTCTTCTCCTCCTGCCATCCCTTGCTGGCCGTGGAGGTTTGGCCATGTTTCACCAGAGGCCATTGGTGAAAGGGATCTGATTCGTGTCATGTAAGCAAAGACCTCTATTGGCCATCAGCCGCCTGGGACCAGACCCTGACCCCACAAAAGAAGTCCTAACCTTCACCTCGGGCTTTGGCGATCCCTTGCAGGATCAGTTCAGCAACAGTTGTTTCAGTTCTCTTGTTTCAGACTGTGCAAAGGTGAATGGGGATCAAGAAGCCAGAAAGGCTCACTTGAAGGAAAACTTAGTTTGAAACCCGCCCTTCATAATGCCCCAGACAAACCAACACAACTGTCTGCTTTTGGGTTTTTTTTAGAAAAGTATTTTTAATAAACCGATGGATTTCAGTTTCAGATGCTGAGACAACCTGTTGCCATGTACAGGTAACAAAAGTCAAAATTCTTTGAATTTTTATACAAATACTATGTAGTTCAAGTAAACTTGAATACAAGTTTACAAAAGATGCATCAGTGACTTTACGCAGCTTGTAACCAACTTCCAACAGTGAAAAGGGATCAACAGTGATCAGAGCGGCATTGCGGATTCCAGAAGTAACGCAGCTCTGTGATTTACCAAGCGGCTCCCGCGTTACTGGTGCGCACTGACAGTACGTTGGATTTTTTTGGCTTGTTGAACAGAAAATGGCATTTAAATAAAAGGACTTGGAGTTAAGGAATAGGACACGTATCAGAAGTTACTACCTCACAGAAAACAAAACAAGGATGAGAATGTAAACGGAGCAGAACCCTGAAGTAGTGAGATATTTTTCTACCCGTTTTGATGGAAAAGACTCCACAGGTGTTGAGCTTTCTCGGAGTGTTCTAGTCGTAGCACAGTGTGGTCGTAAGTAGGCTAAAAGTAATCCCTGCTGGGCAGTAATGCTGGTGAGAGGTAACTGGCTCTATTGCTAACACATCACAGTAACCACTGGCAGGGAGGCTCAGCCGACAGCACGCGGCTGCTTCGACATGGTACCCATCAGCCATCAGGGTTCGGGCGTTGAGTTTCCTCATGGGATTTAGAAACGGGTGGGTTAGAAACAACAAAAAATAACTGTTATGGAGCGTAAGACAGTATTTCCACCTGTAGAGCTACCCAGAGCAACAAACAGTTTTGTAACAAACTTTCCAGTCTGCTTTATAAAAAATAAGTCGCAGTTTTACTTTAAATAAAAACTGTGCTGTGATCTGTCGCGTTCTTGCATTGTCCATGCTGTGGTCGCGTGTGTGTGTGTGTTAATGAAGGTGTGGAGATTTGTGACCTAGTGCTCTGGATGTATCATAAGCCTAGAAAGCCAATATCGGTACACAAAAGTTAGGTAGCAATGAAAATTGATTCTGTTCATTTTCCCTAAAACCTAGGAAAAGCTACAGTACGTTGCTAGATCGGTGGCCTCAACCCTGAGCTGAAATAAAGGACCTGCCTTGGCCGAGATACTCTGTCACGTCGCTACCACAGCTGTACAGCGGAGACAAGGGAACCTGTCTGCAGCCTAAGCTGTAAGTAGTGGGAGATTCCGTTTGTAATGCTTGAGAGTTGACTGGAGACCACCACGTTCATCTTCACTACAGGAAAAGCAAACAAAGGAGAACTCAAACTCTACAGGGTGGGTCAGTATGTCCAGCTTCTGGAAACCAGATCATATAGTTAGGGGCAGACTTGTCAGTTCTGAGTGTCTCCCACTCGGCAGAAGAGATACTAAAGCACGTGCCAAAGTGAAGACACTGCTAATGTCAGCTCATGCTTTCCACAAAGCCTTACTTGATTCTTCCCTTAGAACCAGTTTTTCTCTGTCCCTACATTAGTGAAAAGTTACAGACTGTCTGAACAAAGGATTCAACCCAACTACTAGCAAAAACACCCCTGTGTGTTTCCAACATGGAGCTGGCCATCTTCATTCTCACTACAGCACCTTCCTGTAGGATCCAATGGCACTGACTTGAGCACTTGTATCATGAGACATTCTCCCCTCCTCAGAGGAGTTTTGTCATTTTTCAACAGCAGAAACCAGAGTCAGTACTTCACTTAATGGAAAAACTAAACCCAGCAACAGACTGAGGATAAGCTTGCAAGACTCATTTACATGTGTAGTAAATCACACTCCTCTGTGAGCTCAGCGGGTCAGGGATGGATGGTCTTTGTTAGTTTAAGGCAGTAAGTCTTTCAGAATACACAAGCTCACCTCCCTCCTGTTTGTGCTACTGTGTCCTTCTGTGCACAAGAGAACCTCACTAATTTACACTAATGACTGGAAGAACCATTAATTCTCTTCCTAAATGAACAAGAATAAGGCATTCCATTATAATATTCTGATCACTAATTAGAATTCAGCTCTAATTATAATCTACCAGCAAACATTCTTCTGTGTTTTAGAAAATAACATCTCTTACCTTCAGAGAGAATTACATGTGCAGATTAGTGGGTTCTGCCCTGTGAACACACAGGTGCATAAGCAACTTTCAGGTTTCTCTTCTTTACATCTGACAAGAAAGTCAATGCCACAGAGACTGTGGGGAAATAAATTAGGATTTCTCTATCTTTTGTGTGGATATGCACAACTGGGCAGGAATTTATAGCTCAAAAAAGACCCCCCAAAACCAAACCAAGGACATGAATGTCTACAAACTGAAATGAAGCAAAATCAGCAGCACAAAGCAAGGCCGTTCCCCAACCAGTAATGATTTATATTATACTGAAAACTAGATGGGAAAAAAAGAATAGTATCGCTTTTATATACAAGTTTGAACCCAAGCAAACAGTAAAAGATGTGTTGATGCTTCTAACAGGTGATATTCACCTGCCTAAATCCTGGATAGATTCTAAGTACAGACAGAAGAGAGGACGGAAACTACTGGCTGAGTTAAAAAACCCAAAGGGATGGATGTGCATTGTCATGAGATAGGAATTTCCCTTCATATGTGCAAAAATCCAGAGTTTCATTCATGTCGAGGTCACAGTTCTGGTGACAGATCTTGGACAAAACCAGTCTCCCTATGTCCTAGAATTGACTTGTTTACACCAGTACCCTGTTCACGTATAGAGCATTCGGCAGTTTTCTGGCATTTCGCAGGAACTGGGTGTTCACCTGCCTGAACTCTTGACAACAAAGGGGAAAAGTTCACCTAGGGTATCGCCCCACTGCCTTTGACTTATACCAATGCTTAAACCAAACTCAGATTCTCTCTCCTTCCATGGTGGCAGGAGTCCGTACAGGACTCGTAAACAGCAGTACACAGTATTGTAAACAAATAATTTAAGTTCTGCTTTGTACAAGGTGTTAAGTTAACCCAGGTCTGCCAGACAGGTGAAAATGCAAAGGGTGGCTCCACACAAAATCTTTCCCTTTCCTCTCAGCAATTCTTTTCACTACACAAATAATCCTGAGCTGAAACAGGGCTTGACGAGAGCCTTTTTTTTGCATATGAAACGAACGCTCTAGAGTCAGCTCTTGTGTTCTGTCAGGAAGTCGATTGCTGGAGAGATCAAACTGAAGTATCTCAAAACACTTGGTACTTTGAGGAGGACTTATAGTTTGGTGTGGCGACCAGTTCTAGAACCAGAGGCTGAGCTTGCTAGGGAAGCCGATGCTGCTGCATCCTCAGCTTCTTCCAACTCCTCATGTAGCTCCTGGCTCACGCTGGACTGGAGGGCAGCAGGGGTGAGCCACTCCTTGGGCAAGCAGCTCTGCAGAAATGGTATGCAAGAGCTGAAGTAGGCGAGGCGATTCACCCACCGTGGAATCTCTTTTCCACACAGAATCTAGGAAGTAAAGACAAAAAGAAAGGGCTAAACTTGGTCTTCTGTACTCAGCAGTGAGAAAACAACAGTCCTGCAGAGGAAAGGAGGCTGCACTAAGACACCTTTCTCTGTTGGTAAAACACACAAGACTTGTTCACCGCTGTCAAGAGTTTGACACATGGTTCTACACCTGTTTTCAGAATCTTGAAAAGACTCATCACCCCAACTCCTTTTCAAAAACAACTCTAGAAGGCGCAGGAAGAATTAAGGTGCGCTTTCTGCTCATCACAGTTCCTCAGAAGCACAAGCTGCAGGAAAAAGAGATTGTAAAAGTATCCTGAAGTCAAGTAATTATACGTGTAACGCATTGTACGTGAAATTACATCCGTGTTTTCACAGTCGAGACACAAAGTAGAAGCAACAGGACCACATGGTTCAGGAATATGGCAAAACCCCAGCCATACAGACCAGATGAGAAGGACCTTCTTCACGGTGAGGGTGACAGAGCACTGGAAGAGGCTGCGCGGGGGGTTGTGGAGAGTCTCCTTCTCTGGAGTCATTTAAAACCCACCTGGATGTGCTCCTGGGTGACTTTGTCTAGGTGATCCTGCTCTGGCTGGGGGATTGGACTAGATGATCTTTCAAGGTCCCTTCCCATTCCTAATGTTCTGTGGTTCTGAGTGTGATTCTGTCAGGGTATCACCTTACCTACCTGTACTAGCACTGCACACAAATCACCATCTCAATAGAGTACCAAACAGTGTACAGGCTTTGTGGGGAGATACTAATACAGGCAAGTCATGGTTCCGCCTTCAGTCGTGATCTCTGAAGCATCAGAAATTATTTTGATAGCCAGTCAGTAGTTTATTTACTAGGTTGCTCAACTGGGAGAGATGTTTATGCTTGAACATAACTATGTATGACATTTATTTACCATTTTTGGCAGCAAAACCTTGTGCTTTGGACCTAAGCCCAAGTAAAACCTGAAAAGCAGTAACATCTGCTCAGGGTCAGAGACAGGAACTTGTAAACCGGGTCACACATCCAAGGACAGGGAGGAAGGGAGGCTTTGCAGCCACCTGAGAAACACCTTGCTATAAACCTTCACGATTTGTTACCTCAGATAAAGCTGAAGAGAAGTGATTGCAGTTTTTGTGCATTAGGTGATAAGCGTTTCCTTTGAATTCTTTTCCTAGCTCTTCTACTATTTTTTCTATGTCATCTTCCATGAAGTCGGTACTGCCCAGAACCACAGCCTCTCTGCAAGAGAAACAGAGAAGATCAGGGTTCCATCAAGCGTGTGATTACTGGTCACACACTGCTCAAACATTACCCCACTGTGGGCAGTGAGATCTTTCACTCTCCTAGAATAACACTGCTTTGTTCTCTTGTATTTACAGCATCACTTTCATCTTTATGAGAGTGGGTTTCCTTGAGGAGAGCCCACCTGTAGTTCACTTATGTTCTTAGTGACAATTTCCCCCTCCTTTCCAAAGGAGATGGTTTCTATGAGACAGCTGAGTTTGGTAAGAGCTTGTTATGCAGGGAAGAGTCAAGGCAATCATACTGGGAAAGCAGATGAGAGATATGGAGAAACACTGAAGAGGAACTTTTCTCAGCTTTTTCTTTGGAGGAGTATTTCACTGGCTTGAAGAAGCTCCCCTGTTGTATGTACTGTATGAATAGCAGAAGCCATATGCAAACCCATTGAGTTTATACATGTTTAAGGAACGTAACAGCACCCTAAATGTAAGGTTCTTTACTCTAAACACTTCACTGTCTTATCACCCCCACCCGTCTTTCATTTCTAAGTAAACTCACCCATTTCTCACAAAGTCAGAAAGCCTGTATCATCATTCAACAGATCAAATCTCAAAAAGAAAAGCAACACCTGTCTTTTTAACCTGCCTTCTCAAACGCAACAAAACCAGGGATTTCTCTTACTTGAACTTAAATGTTTCTCCTAGCTCAGAAGCATTTCCTGGTGAAATTTCAAATATTCCAGAGAAAGGGTACGGGTGACCACCATAGGCAAATTCTGAAAGAGAAAGCTCAGAATTAACAAAACCAACGTGCAGGGACAGTAATCAGCACAACTCACTGACTGCGAGGTCGCGACAGCATAAAAAGCTGGAAACCAGAAATCCTGTTTCCATGAGGAAAAAGTGTAAGGAGCTGGAATGCAGTTTTGTTACTCACTGGTCAACTTAGTCAGCTAGTAAAAACGGAGGGGAAGTTTCTGACATCAGTGTAAGGGTTTAACTTTAATAGCATTACAGTAAGTAGATGGGTTTTGTCCTTTGTATACAGACTTGTCTTTAGAACTTCACTTATATGTTGCTCAGGGGAGACCTCTTCATTGCCTACAAATACCTGAAAGGAGGTTGTAGAGAGGGGATGGTTGGTCTTTTCTCACAACCTAAGCAAGAGGACAATGGCCTCAGTTTGTACCAGGGGAGATTTAGGTTGGACATGAGGAAAAACTTTCCTGGAAAGGGTCATCAGGCCTTGGAACAGGCTGCCCAGGGAGGAGGTTGAGTCCCCATCCCTGGACACGTAAGTTGTGTAGATCTGGAGCTTAGAGACAGGGTTTAGTGGAGGCCATTGTAAAGATGTTGGTGCTGGTCTCTTCTCACAGTTAGTGACAGAACCAGAGGGAAGGGTTTCAAGCTCCAACAAGGTAGGTTTAGGTTGGACATCAGGAAAAAATTCTTCATGGACAGAGTGGTCAGGCTGCCCAGGGAGGTGGTTGAGTCACCATCCCTGGATGAGTTTAAAAGATGCTTAGATGTAGTGTTGGGGGATCAGGTTTAGGGGTAAACTTGTAGAATACTATTGATGGTTGGACTTGATGATCCCAGGGGTCTTTTCCAGCCTGAATGATTCTATGATTATCCAGCAAACTGAACGCCAGGCTTGGATTGTGTGTTATGAGTTTTGAGGAAAGGATCTGTGAAATTAGGCTTAAAGCTTTTTATTGAGCTCTAGGTGTGATCTGATGGGATGGGGAGGACAGACATGGGAGGAAGCTGTGGCAGACAGAGGTTTTCATGTGCTGTCAGTGCCTGCTCCAGCAGATACGACCAGCAGAATTCAGATCTGTTCTTGTGATAACAAAGAACCTGAACTCTTGCTAATCAGGCAATTGTACTAGGACACTACTTGCTGCCACACAGAGCTTTGAGGATGCAGTACTTTAATCCCTAATCTATAAATACAGAATCACAGTATCCTTTAGGTTGGAAAAGTTATTTTTTTAATACCATCATTACTGGAATGAGGAGATGATGGTTTTTCTTGTACGTACCTCGGCCATACACCTCTATACCTGAATGGAACACTCCAATTCCCAGGGAAGAAGTGTATTCATTCATCCAGTACTGAAAGGAAAGGAGAAAAATAAAAAGCTTTTTTTAATAACATCACCAAGTGTAACAACAACTGCCATTTATAGCAACAGCCACACTTCTGTGTATGAGCAGATGAACATAAGACACACCCAGATGTATGTAAAACAGACTGGAACCACCTTAGTTTACTCTGAATACTCATTTGATAGTCACCACATCGGAGACTGAGTTCTCACCAAAATAATACAATAAGGAAAAAAACCCCATTCCTTAGTGCTTTCTCCTTTCTTTTTGAAAAGCACTAACAATCAGGAGTTCTGGAAAGGAAAACGCCTCAAAATCACTCTTTCCTTGGCTACATCACTACCCTAAAAATACCAATCTTCAAAGCAAGACATTTTTTAAAGGAAATAAAGGAAAACTTCCTCAATAAAGTAAAAAAATGCACCTCAGTTGTGCTCTTAAAACAGCAACTGGCACGAAGAAAAATTGCTGAAAAATACAGGGAAAACATTTGACCAGTTACTCCAGATCACCTGGTCCCAAAGGCCACCCTTGCAGGGTCCTACAGTGCAGAGCTGGCAGGCAGGGTGCAGACTGAGACTGTACCCTCAGCAAACGGGTATTTGTTTAGCAAACAGGAAGGAGAACAAGGGATATTCTTTACACAACCTGCAGACACAGCAAGGGCTCGCTGGTGTGAAGTCACTACTCCAACAGAAATGTCACAGGTTACAGGTGTCACAAGCTAACAGGTGCTGGCTGGAGTTGGGGGATCACTTACATGACTGGCTGTATAACATGCATATCTGAAACTTGGTTTTGCCCCAATAAACACGACACGCTGAACTCTGGACTGGGAAGCTATTCATGAAAAATCAATACAAATTAAATAGCAAAAAGAGCCAAAAGTTACAAATTTCCAGGCATAAAACACAGAGGTATTTGACTTTGACAGTCATCCTAGGTATTGTCAGTCCCCTACATGCAGTTGCCAGCAGCTGCCAAACATTAGCACATGCTTCTTCCAGCCCCAAATACACAACTTTGTTAGCAGACACAGGACACGAATGACTATCTGGATAATGAGATGCTGAGGCTCTGATGTCCTGTTAGGTGGACAAGCCAGTTTTCAGGAATGTTGTCACATGAGTGAACAGAAGACAGGGTGTAGAACAGAACAAAGGGTGAAGCTTAGTCTTAAGCAAAATTTATCCATCAAGTTATATTTAAAGTCCTGTCCTGGACATCCATTTGGGCAGAAAACTCCAAATCACCAATAACCTACACATTACATCTGTTAATGCCAAGTAAGGTTATTGCTGCTCTCTGAACATGGAACAGAAGTGACACAAGAGATCCCATAATCAGCAGAAGTAACAAAGCCTAGCTTGTTAGTCAGTAGAAAAAGAGAAAAGTTCTTCAAGCTCCTCCCTTCCCACAACCCTGTGAAATCTAACACAAAGGACAGAAAAGAGTGAGGACAGAAAAGTGGGTCACCAACCCTCCTCATCAACCCAAACAGGTTGAGAGCTACTCTACCACAGTGTCCAGCAAGCCTAGAGTTATCTAGGTACATGCTTCTCCTTACCAATGGCACCAGACTGCCAACATCCAGCACCAGTGGCACATTAGACAAACGTTAGCGGCTTTGGACGAAGTCCCTACAGCAAGCTGGCACTTAATATTTCCACTAAGAACAGAGTAGGCTAATTGAAGATAAAATAATTTCAATAAGGTAGAATTACTTTCCCCCTAGGAACAGTAATTATACCTAATTACTCCTTAATCTGGATCAGCTACTGGAAGGCTGGTCACGTTTTGTCAGTGAACAAAATGCCATACCTTGCTAAAGAAAGAAACGCAGAACAAATGCAACTTCAAGCACCATGAATTTGGCTAAAACTGGGAAGGTTATACATGCCTTACAAAATAAAGGCAGTAAATTAAATCACATACTTTGTCCGTCTCACTGGGTCAGTAACAAGCCATACATTCTGGAACCCCAAACCGATCCCAAAAGTCACATCCTTGCTTCCACTGCACAAACTAGATTCCCTTGCTTTAGCCTTGATCTGAATTTTGCCACAGTAGGATGTGTAAAAGCAGCACAGTCCCATATCCTCAATGTTCTGCAGTAAGACAGTCTTGTAAAACAGGAGTCTGTGTTTAATATGACAATCAGAACAAAAAATGTTAGAGAAGGATTTTTCTATGCACACAACAAAGTCACTGAAAGGACAAAAAAAACCCCATTAATCCCACTGCTTCAAAAATATCTTCATTACTTTCTTCAGAGCTTTCATTGATGTTAATACTTTAGATTGTTGCAGCCTTACGCGACAAGAGAAAAACACCATGCCAAAAGATTTTCAAAGCTATGAACTGCAGCTCGTAAATATGCCCCAAAGCTTCTCTCCCTCTGTAAAGTCACCAGCACTTGAAAACCTGCTTTCTTGTACAACACCCCCCCTTCCCTCACGCTTGGGTGTTATCAAAGATTTTTGCATTTTCACATGCTAAGGACAAAAGAAGGGTATGTGCTCCAACACCAACTGATTCCGTCATGGTCTTGGAAGGAGAGTCTGCAGTACCAAGGTCACCCAGGACTCCTGGGCGTAGCTGAGCAGCTCTGCAACATGAAAATAAGGCCTTGGCTTGGTGTGAGCTGGAACATAGGAGGTGCCACATTAATGTGAGAAGGAACTTCTTCATGGTGAGGGTGACAGAGCACTGGAAGGGGCTGCCCAGGTGGGTTATGGAGAGTCTCCTCTGGAGATAGGTTCCTGTGTGACTTGATCTAGGTGGTCCTGATCTGACAGGGGGATTGAACTGGATAATCTTTCGAGGTCCCTTCCAATCCCTAATGTTCTGTGATTCTGTGAATTAAGTTTAAAATGGACTGAGACATCGTTAGTGGGAGAGATCAAAGTGGGACATAGAGCGACTGACAGTGGGACCATTTTGCTTTCCAGTTTAAAGGAAAGTACAGAATCACAGAACGGTGGGAGTTAGAGGGATCTCTGAAGACAGACTCATGACTTGTTTAAAAGTCATGTAGATCTGGAGCTTAGGGATGTAAGCAGTGGGCTTGGCACAGTTGGGTTAATGGCTGGATTTGATAACCTTTTCCAACCTAAATAATTCTGTGACCAACAGTCCCAAACATGTCATACTTTTGCACGACACCAGTTTTTATGAGCCTAACCTTCCTGATTCTGTTTTTTTCCCTGTCCCTCCTGTCAACTCTCAGTCTTCCTAGGACATCTGGGGTAAAACTGATGACAGTAATTCAACTCTGGAAGAAAAAGAATGGATATGGATTGCAGCAAATAAATCTCAGGAGTGAGAGATGGTAAACCTCGTGAATGGAATAGTAAAGAAAAAGGGACATTGAAGTCATGGTTTCTGCAAGGCCACGGCATCACTTTCCAGACCAGCACTCACACCTGAGATGGTCCATTCCACCACTTCTCACAAGCTGCCTGTGAACTGGTCCCAGGTGACACTCTGCACAGCTAAGCAAGTCTTCGTGAGAACACCAGGACTTCCACCTTGGTGAGTCACAAACGCGTCGAGCCTTGACTTCAAAGATACTATCTTATGTAAGAGCCCTAAAACTGAAGTCCTACTTCTTTCTCTGTGCAAATGTTCATGGCTAAAATACGTAAAACTTTCTGTGCTAAAAGAGCTTTTCCAACATCTGTAGTCCAGAGGGGATACACATGTGCGACACAGAGTCCTCCCATCCTTAACTCTGGTGCAAATTAGGGATGCTGATTTACCATGATACATCCATATCATGGATGAGCTCAGCCTGGTGAGCAAAGACATTTTTTCTCTCCTTGCTCTCAGACAAATCACAACAGACTGTCTGCAGTCCCTCCCTCATTCTCTACAGGTTATATTTTCTGGAGACAGAACTCTGACAGAGGTGATGGGCTGGGGAAAAGGGAAGAGAAGTGCTTTGCCAGGGACATGGATTTCTGTGGTAAGCATTAGGGCAAAAGAAAAGAATCAGCCCAGTTCGTATATAATTTTAATTTCACGCCAGAGAGCTCCCTATTGATTACAGTTAAATATTCCAGCATCAGAACCCATGTATTACAGTATCACAGTACATTACGGATTGGAAGGGACCTCTAAAAGTCATCTAGTCCAATCCCCCTGACACAGCAGGACCACCTAGACCAAGTAGCACAGGAACATATCCAAGCGGGTTTTAAATGTCTCCAGAGAAGGAAACTCCACAAGCCCCCTGGGGCTCTGTCACCCTCACTGGGAGGAAGTTCCTTCTCAGATTGATGTGGAACCTCCTCTGTTCCAGCTCACACCCATTGCCTCTTGTCCTATCATTAGATGACACAGAACAGAGCCTGGCTCCATCCTCCCAACACCTACCCTTCACATATTTATCAACATTCATGAGGTCACCCCTCAGTCTCTGTTTCTCCCAGCTGAAGAGACCCAGCTCCTTCAGCCTTTCCTCATAAGGAAGGTGTTCTACTGCTTTCATCACCTTCATGGCTCTGCACTGGACTCTCTCCAGCAGTTCTGTGTCCTTCTTGAACTGAGGGGCCCAGAAATGGACACAATATTCCAGACACAGTATCACCAGGGCAGAGTAGAGGGGGAGGAGAACCTCCGTTCCCAAAACAAATGCTATTTTTGCTCTGCCAGCAGTCACAGACTCTACATTGTCCACCTGCACGACACATTCCCTCTAAATGCTGAAGTTTGTTGTCAGTCTTATTGTCCCTCCATGAGCAGACTCAAAACATGGTCAGAGACTAAGCACTGCTTGTTCTAATTCCCAGCAACTGAAAAGCATTAGCGGATAATATTTTGTTAATATTCCTTATCCACACCTCCTGTTCTGTGCAGGTACTTACACCTCATTTGTTACCATGGCACCTGAGCAGCTTCTAGCTGAAGATAACACAACAGTTGCTGGAGGTGTCACAGAAAGATTAGGCAAGAGGAAAGGGAGGTGATCTCACTGCAAATCGAGCTGGGATAATGAATAGGATACTGGAATGGTTTGGGTTGGAAGGAACCTCAGAGATCATCTAGTTCCAACCCCCTGCCATGGACAGGGGCACCTCTCACTAGACAAGGTTTCCCAGAACCCAATCCAACCTGGTCTTGAACATTCCAGGGATGGAGCATCCACAACCTCCCTGGGCAACCTGTTCCGGTGCCTTACCAAGGAACTACTGGAAAGAATCTAGTTGACAGCCACTAGGATGATCAAGGGGCTGGAGGATCTTCCTAATGAGGAAAGGGTGAGGGAGCTGCACCTATTCAGCTTAGAGAGGAGATTGAAGAGGCATCTCACCAATGCTTAGAAAGTATCTAAAGGGTGAGTGTGAGGAAGATAGGACCAAGCTCTTCTCAGTGGTGCCTAGCAACAGGACAAGGGGCAACTGCAACACAGGAGGTTCCACCTAAACCTAAGGAAGAACTTTCTCAGGGTCAATGTAGCAGAGCCCTGGCCCAGGCTGCCCACAGAGGTTGTGGAGTCTCTGCTGGTCTGTTCCTGTGGTACCCGGTCCGGGGAACCTGCTGTGTCAGGGGGTTGGACTGGATGATCTCCAGAGGTCTCCTCCAGCCCCACCAGTGTGTGACTCTGACAGCTCAGGGACAGCCACTCTACTCATCTGCTCGCTCCCGGCTGGGTCAGGCAAGTTTCCCCTGCGACAGGGAGCGGGCTCTGCCAATCACTTCAACTGTCAAAGTTTCCCCTCGCCCTCACTCCGCGCAGAACCCCGCACGGCCCTTCCCGAGGTCGGGACCCACCCGCCGCGGCCCCCTCGGTACCCCGGGCCGTGCCCTGCTCACCATGTCGTACACGTTGAGAATCACCAGCTGGTTCGCCATGGCCGGTCGCTCCCGCTGCGGCGGCGGCGGCGGCGGAGCGGGCGCGGCTCAGGCCGGCGGCGGGTCCGTGCGGAGCCCCGGGGGCCGCTTCCTCCTGGTCCTGCCTGTTGCTGCGGGGGGCACCATGGAGCCGCCGCCACCGCGGGGGGACGTCGACCGGCCCCGGGGATCGGGGCGGACGGTGGGTGGGTACGGACCCACCCCGGCGCGGAGGGCAGCGGGGAGCGGTGCGGAGGCCCCGCGAGGCGCGGGACGGCCGGGCCGCCCCGGCAGTGGGCGCAAAATGGAGGCGCCGAGCCCGCCCCCGCGGGGAGAACTACAGCTCCCGGCGTGCCCCGGCGCTCGGGCCCTGCGTCGCCATGGCCGGGGCCGGGGAGGGGCCGGCAAGGGCAGCAGCGACAGAGGGCGCGTTAGCGGGAGCGGGTCGCGCTTGACCTGCTGCGTGCGCAGAGCCACGCACTCTGGAAGGGACCTGTCACACAGCAGGAGCCCCTAGGGCAGATCCCACAGGAGCAGGCCAGGCGGATCTGGAATGTCTCCAGAGCAGAGACTCCACAGCCCCCGTGGGCAGCCAGGGCCAGGGCTCTGCTGCCCTCAGCATGAAAATGTTTAGGTGAAACCCCCTGTGTTGCAGTTGGTGCCCATTGCCCCTTGTCCAGTCCAGAAGAGCCTGGTATCACCCTCCTGGTGCTCACTCTTTAGATACTTCTAGGCATCCATGAGATGTCTTCTGCAGGTCTCCTCTCCAGGCTGAACAGCCCCAGCTCTCTCACCCTTTCCTCACCAGGCAGATGCTCCAGTCCCCTGGTCATCTTGGTGTAAGAGCTCCAGTGCCAGTGATTTTCACATGGGTCACAGTATTGTGTCCAGTTCTGGGCCACTCAGTTCAAGGACGTGGAGCTGCTGGAGGGTCTCCTGCACAGAGCAATGAGGATGATGGAGGAGGTGGAACACCTCCCTTATGGGGAAAGGCTGAGGGAGCTGGGTCTCTTCCAGGGAGTGATGATGATTATTTCACATAGAATCACCTCCAACTTACTAGTGTCTTCCTATCAACAGATGTACTAACTCCCAGACTGACCTCACTAAATGAAATCTATAAAAAGGCAAAACTGATGCTAATTCTGTTCTTGTAGATGTGAATGTGCTTTCAGTGAAGTGTTTCCAGTAAAAGGTGTTTCCACAGAGTAACCAAGCAGATGCGAGATGATGCAGAAGAAACAACTGCCTTCCTTATTCATAATAAATCGGACATTATTTATAAAGCAAATTTATTATTAATTGATTCTTCTGCACCTCAGTTGTCTAAAGAAGATAGAAAAGACCAACACCAGGGCTGCCGCCACGGAGGAACAATTCACTGAAATCAAGTAGAAAGTTCTTATTTCGGGGCGTGGAGTTAATTATTTAAATTTTGCTGTGAAAAAACGCGACTGGTAAAGCCCGACCTCCGGTTACAGGAGCTTTGGAGTGTTGCTCTGTTGCCATCTACTGACTTGCTGCAAGTTTACACCTTCCAGTTCCGTCCTGCAGTTCCGTAGTCATCTGCTCAAATCAAAACACCAAATCTCTTTGTATAAAAGTGACAGATGCTGTGAAATAAGGAATTTCTCCTTCTCCGTCTTTGTCTCCTTCTCTGGAGACGTTTAAAACCCGCCTGGACATGTTCCTGTGCGACTTGATGTAGGTGATTGTGCTCTGGGATTGGACTAGATGATCTTTCGAGGTCCCTTCCAATCCCTAATGTTATGTGAATCTGGAGTTTTATGAACAAAATAGCAGTTTACCAATGAAATCTTGAATCAGACTGACTGTGCGTCACACACATCTAAAACAGGGGAAGTGTAGCTGGAGACTAGGAAAGAGTCATCAGGCTTTGGAACAAGCTTCCCAGGGAGGGGCTTGAATCATCATCCCTGGGCATGCTTCAAAGTAGATCTGGAGGTTAGGGACATAGTTTAGTGGTGGCCTTGGGACAGTTGGACTCGATCTCAGAGGTCTTTTCCAACCTGAACAAGTCCATGACTCAATGTACTATGTAATGACAGTAAGTCTTCTGAAAATGTCACCTTTTAAAAACTATTGAATCAAAAATATCATTTTGCAAGGAAGTACTCAAGTACTTTCCAGTCTCTTTCCCAGCCTCCTTGCTCTCCTCTGGACCTGCTCCAGCAGCTCAAACTCTTTGTTGAACTGGGAGGCCCAGAACTGCCCCCAGTACTCAAGGTGAGATCTCACCAGTGTTGAGTACAAGGAAGGAGAATTATATCCCTATTCCTGATACAAGCCAGGATGCTACTGGCCTTTTGTGCCACCTGGACACACTGTTGGCTCACAGTAAACGGTTGTCAACCAGTACTCCCAGGTCCCTTTCTGCCAGACCACTCTCCAGCCACACTTCTCCCAGTCTGTAGCGCTGCCGGGAGGTTATTGTGGCCAAAATGTGATACATGCACTTAAAAATCTATTTAGAAGAAATCTTGAAAATTTAGGATTTTGAGGTCCTCTTTATGTTTGTGCAAGAGAAAAGCCCCACCTTTGTATTAATCAAAGAACTGAGAAGTTAAATTCTCCAGTGACAGGCAATCTACGTCCTCTAAGACTGAATGATTCTGGTTTTAGAGAATTATAAGTACATTGGACAAAAAAAAAGAAAAGAAACAAGAAAGTGAGAGAAACTTGAGTCTAGAAGCAGGTACAATATTCATTAAGCTTTTGGCTCAAGTGTTTCTTACATGTATGTGAGAAAACCCAGCTCCTGTGGAGTATCAACCCAGGAACTCACTGGCTCCCAGCTGTACAAACAAGCCCCTGAGTGACAGACAACTATCAGGACACAGTTCTCAGCCCTTGAGCTCTCTAGGCTGGAGGGGTCTTTCTAGAGGTCTGCACATCTTTATCACCTGTCTTCACTCCACCCTATTCACCTCCTCCTGTCTTGTTCCTAAACATTAGAGAGGATTAGTCACAAAGGAAATCATTTATCAGGACTTGAGTATTATGGGGTATGGGTTCACAGGCAGAAATCTTTATTCTAATGTGTATTTAAGGACAAAATACACTATTGACTGATGCAGTAGTTCTCACTCACAGCTCTTGTGGCACTTTGAAGACATGATGAATTTAGAGTGCTCTTTTCAAATAGATAAAGTTGGTGTGGACTGGGGCTACTGGACTTGCAGTGACCTAGACAAGGGAACTATTCTAACCACAAACCAGACCTAGGAAAAGCTTTCAGCCAGTCCAAGATCCTTCTTAATCAAATACTGTGTGATATTTGGCATCCCATTTTAATAAATACAAGCAGCAAAAAGGATTAATTCATTCAGACTCAAATCTTAACCATAACCCTAATTCATTCAGACTTGAATGAATAGCTTCAGGCTTGTTTAAAAGATCTTAATGTGCACTGTTAACCTTAATACAACCTTAATGAAGCTTCAAAATGCTTCCATGCTGTTGATCTCATATTGAGGATCTGTTGTGACAAGGAATCTCTCAACTTTGAGAAGTTTCCTTGCCGGCTGTCCCCACCCAAGGGTTTATCCTTGCATGAAGCCAGCTCTAGGGCCACCCACTATTCATGGGGATGAGATGATTGACTCATTTATGAATCAAACTTGCACCTGAGTTAGCCCTTAGCTATCTGTTTGTCTTGAAGGGACACTGAGCAGGGTGCAGTCATCGCACCCAGAGGCAGCAGATAAGGGTCTCCTTGATGTGGGACAAAGCACATCCTCACACCTGGGCCCTTTCATTGACAAGGCCTATTTCTCCAGTCAGTATCAGAAAAGCATTAGCATCACATAAAAACCCTTCAACACAATAAAGAAGTATTAGTGAGGAGAAAGAACTAGCAGCCTATGACCATCAGCCTTGCTGAGCATCAGCTAACAGTCCAGTTGGCCACCTTCTTGTTACAACATTTTTGCTTCTCAAAACTCTTCTACACTGAACAAAAACAACCAAAAAAGAGGGGATTTGTATTCCTGAGACCTCTTTGGAAAGTAGCATTACACTAACACTTCATTGCCAGGACAATGCCACCCCAGGCTCTAATTTATGTAGGGAGGTTTGAGGGAGTATTTGTGTTGGGGGTGGTGAGGTGTTAATATGATCCAGCCATGCTGGAAAATCATATCCTGAAATATTAATCTAGACCATAGTTTGGGGAGTCACGAGATGATCTACAGCCTCAGCAATGAGTTCACCAAAACAAAGTTTGCCTTTGTGTCAGTAGGGCTGGAGGAACTGACTTCAGCAGCTCCTTGTGGCTTTAGTGGCTTCTCACAAGCTCTGTGCAATGACCAGAAATCGTAGTCATGGGTTGTTATATTTTTAGAACAAGCAGACAAAATATTAAAACTAACCTGAGTGTTTGAGGAGCTATTAGGGTGACGGAGCACTGGAACAGGCTGCCCAGGGGGGTTGTGCAGTCTCCCTCACTGGAGATATTCAAGACCCAACTGGACAGGTTCCTGTGTGACTTGGTCTAGGTGATCCTGCTGTTGCAGGCAGATTGGACTAGATGATCTTTCGAGGTCCCTTCCAATCCCTAATGAATCTATGATTCTATGATTCTATTTGCTCTTTGAAGTGTAGCCACACATGTAAGGCACACCAGGGGAAGTTTAGGCTAGATGTTAGGAAGAATCTCTTCACTGAACAGGTTGGTGGTCATTGGCACAGGCTGCCCAGGGCTGTGGTAGAATCCCCACCCCTGGGGGGACTGAAACACCATGTGGAGCTGGTGCTTAGGGACATGCTTTAGGGGTGACATGGCAAGGCCCAGTTGAAGGTTGGACTTGATGATCTTACAGGTTTCTTCAAACCAAAGACATTCTGTGATTTCGGTATTTTCAGGGGGGTTTTTTAATATAAAAATGTGCTCTGTTAATTTTGTATTTGATTTTCCCTTATGTGTCTTCCCAGCTTTATGAGACACAGTGAAATTTTTCTCCAGTGGCTTTTACAGATCCTAAAACTCCTGGTTAAAGCAAACTTGATGGAGTGAAGAAGCTCCTAAAGCAACTAAAATCAACCTCTGCAACATGCATGCTGTGACTGGCCAGCGACTCAGGCTTTTGAAAAGCTTTTGAAAAGCTGTCTGAGCACAGTATCACAGTAATGATAAAGTTGGAAAAGACCTTAAAGATCATCCAGTCCAACCTAAAGCAGTTACAAAGGATAATTGTTTCCCAGCAGTCTTGCTTCTGTGAGGCCGTAGCTTTTACCATGCAGAATATATGCCTTCAGTGGTGGGTGAGGGTCCTCTGGTGGTCTCCAGTGGCCTTCCTCGCTGTGACTGATGCTTGAACCTGAGTTTCTGTACTGAGTTTCTGTCTAGCTCTCAAGCCCCCAACACAAGAAGGGTGAGGACCTGTTTGACCATGTTCAGAGGAGGCCACAAAAATGACCAGAAGGCTGAAGCACCTCTCTGATGAGGATGGGCTGGTAGATTTGGGGTTGTTCAGCCTGAAGAGGCTCCAGGGGACCTTATAGCAACCTTTCAATATCTGAAAGGGGGTATGAACAGGCTGGGGAAGAACTCTTCTGTGCCACACAGGGCCAGCTGTGGGGGATGATTCTAACAGCTTCCAGTACCTGAACAGGGTACAGAAAAGCTGGAGAGAGACAATTTCTGAGGGAGTCTACTGATAGGACAAGGGGGATGGTTTCAAGCTAAAGAAGGGGAGTATTTAGATTGGATCTGAGGAAAAAATTCCTCCCTGTGAAGGGGCTGAGGCACTGGAACAGGTTGCTCTGGGAGGGTGTGGCTGCTCCAACCCTGGAAGTGTCGACGGCCAGGCTGGATGGGGCTCTGGGCAACCTGGTCTGGTGAGAGTGTCCCTGCACATGGCAGAGGGTTGTAACACTCGGAGGTCCCTTCCAACCCAAACCCTTCCGTGATTCTCTGATCTAGTTCAAACACCCCACTGTGAGGAACTTCTTGCTACGATCTCGGACTCCCCTCTCTCCCGAGATGGCCTGTGGGGCCCCTTCCAACCGAAATCATTCCCAGCTTCTGTGACCGGTCCCCACCACACGCCAGCGGGACACACACCAAGCCTGCCCGCCCGCAGCCCGCCATGGCGGCCCCGCCCGCCCCGCTTCCCGCCCGTAACGTAGTGCGGGCTGCGAACGCGGGAAAAGCCCCGTCGGCCTGCGGGGCGGGAGGAGGAGGAGGAAGAGGCGGAGGAAGAGGCGGGGTGAGCGGGAGGAGGTGGTGGGAGCCGGCGGCGCTGCCGCATGTTGGCGGCTCGGGGCGGGCAGCGGGAGCCATGGCCGAGCACCGCGCCCCGGCCATCCTCAACGGCGGGTGCCCCGCCCGCCGCCCCGGCAACAAGGTGACGGTGGTCTTGGGGGCGCAGTGGGGCGACGAGGGCAAAGGCAAGGTGGTGGATCTGCTGGCGCAGGACGCTGACATCGTCTGCAGGTGCCAGGTGAGTAGCGGCAGCAACAGCGGGAGGCCGCGGGTGTCACCTTGAGGCGCCCGCATGGCCGCGGGTGCGGGAGCCGCTGGGCATAGCCGAGCCCGCGCCCCTTTGTCCTGGCGTTCGGTGAGGAGGAAGATGAGGAAGGCGCCTGGGTTGTTTCACCCCCCGCGTCCCAAGCCCCGCCGCACTCTTTGTCTGGGGCTGGGCCGGGCCGGGCCGAGCGTGGCGGGTCCCGCAGCTCTCCCGAGCGGAGCCTGAGCGCGCCCTCCGCACCACCTCCAGCCTCTCCCGCCCCTGTGCTGGGAAATGGTGGCCCCGGGCGGCAAACGGACACCGACCCACGGCGAGCACGTGTGTGGGCAGGGAGTGTGCGAGAGCTGCGGTGAAACTGCTCCGAAATGAGCCTGCGGGGTCACACTCGTGTCAGGGGGGAGGCCTTTCCTGGTTTGGGGATTTTTGGGGTTTTGTTTTTTGGGTTTTTTTTTTAACGCCACTAATCTGTAGATCCAACCCAGGGAGCCCAGCCTGCAGGCACCTCGCTCTTCAGTAAACCAACACAGGGGTTGAGAGGGGTTTGGTGGTGGTTGTAGCGCTGTGGTCCTGCCTCCCTTGTGTACCGGGTTCAGTTTTGAGCGCCTCGGTACAAGAAGGACATTGAGGCGCTGGACGAGGGGCGACAAGGGTGGTGAAGGGTCTGGAGAGCAGACCTCGTGAGGAGCGGCTGAGGGAGCTGGGACTGGTTAGTCTGGAGAAAAGGTGAGGGGACGCCTTATTGATGTCCACAACTGCCTGAAAGGAGCTTATCTGACGAGGTGGGATTTGATCTCTTCTCACGAGTAACAAGTATGAGGACAAGAGGAAATGGCCTCAGGTTGCACCAGAGCGAGTTTAGGTTGGACATGTGGAAAAAGTTCTTCGTGGAAGAGGATCATCAGGCCTTGCAGCAGGCTGCATAGGGAGAGGACTGAATCGCTGTCCCTGGATGTGCTTCAAAGTTGTGTAGGTCTGGAGCTTAGGGATATGGTTTAGTGGTGGCCTTGGGACTGCTGAGTTACTCGTTGAGCTCAGTGCAGGTCTTTTTCAGTCTAAACGAGTCTATGATAACAAACTAAGTCTATGTAATTTCTTCTTTTTCTGCAAGATACAGTAGCTTAAAGTACCTGTGACATGTGCAGATGTCATGTAAGTGTTCTCTGTATGCTTTGTTGAATGCATCAGTTAAGTTTGCTCTTCAGTAAACCCATTTAGGAAGAGCATAACATTTCCTGAAGCCTGCAAGCACTGAAACATCACATTTTCTAACAACGGTGTGTGAAACCCATTTTTTCAAAGGCAAGTTGGTTGAAAAGCTAACAAATGAAAAGCTTGAACTTCAGAGAATTTAATTTTGGACTAAACAAACTCTTAATTAACTGTTTTTGCATGTATGTTGTTTTTTTAAAGGAAAGCTGAAAGGGCTGGTGTGGTCAGTGGCATGGCTGCCTGGCTTTGTTGGTTAGGGGACACTGGTTCTGTTTGTCCTTTACAGCATTGTTCTTGACACTGGAAGAGCATCTAGGTGAGAGTGTGTGTGTGTTCAGTGGTTGGAGGTTTTGGAGCGGGAAAAGAGGCAGACAGTTTTTCTGTGCCTATGTTTGAATGTGTCTGTTACTTCTTTGAGTCAGCTGGGTGAAGGATCAGCAGGGGGCAAAAATTGTAGTGTTACCTCAGGCTTGAATTTCCTGGCCGGGTCTGCCATGTCTAGCAGCATGTTGTTCCAACAGAAGCAAGGAGAAGGGGTTTTCCCCTCCTTTCTTCCCTTTCCTGTTGACTGCTCTGCTGTTTAGGTCTCCTCCCATGAACTGACTCTGGCACTTGAACACTTGTGTAAGTTCATTTAACTCACCAAAATGTCAGGAAGCCATTTATCATTGGATTTACTTTCCCGGCTGAGAGAACCGTGATAAAAAGAGGAGCCCAGGGCAGGGTAAGCACAAAGAACAGTCTCTCAGGATGAGAGGGGAAATGGGAATATACTCCTTCAGTATAGTGAGCTACATCCTGTTATGTTTGTGACCATATTCTGGATGTTATTGTTAACGCAGGTAAGTTAGAGTGAGACTCTTGTGCTTTCCGTAGTGGTACAAGTCCAGAAGGAAAGACTGAGAGACATTGAGGCTAACATCAGCTTTCTGTAGTTGGAGTTTCTAATTTGTCTTTCACTCTTCTACTTTCATGTCTAGGATGGTTCTCTCTGTTTCTAACTGTTCTTGTGCAAAGTTTATTGGCATAGCTATTTCCTTGGAGGACTTGTAACAGGTCTAAGATGTTTTCAGTGAATCTGGGAGCCTGGTGTGGCTTTCAAATCCATGTCCCTGGTCCTGTGCAGATGCAGAGCATGAAGCTGATCCTATCCCAGAACGCAGGCTGTTTCTCTCTTATGATCATTGCCATACCTTGTTGTCTTGTAGGTAGTGACAGTCCCTTGTTTAACCAGCTGATGAGCATCTGCAGTGAGATGGGCCTGCTTAGCTACAGTCGCCTGAAAAGGCTCTTTTGTGGATCTGCTTCTCCTAAATACAAAATACTTCAGGTTTAGAGGCTGTTGAAAAGACTTTTGTGCTTGGTGCAAGAGTAGGGGGTTTTCTTTTCAGTAAATACAAACATTTCTCCATGACAGGCGAAGTGTGTCCTTGTTCTCAGATTATTTAATTTGAGTTGCCCTTGGTTTACCCTTAGGAGGTACTTGGTAAAATGACAGTTTTGATAAAACAAATGTTTTGGTGGGGATTTTGCCCTTAAACCTACATCTGGTCTTTAGAGGCTTGAGAGCAAAGTCTGTTTACCTGCTATCACATAAACCATAGTCCAGACAGGAAAACAGAGGAAGAATTGGTTTGAGATTCAGGGTTAGTTGCCAGCAAAACAATGTTTTTTGTAATTGACTTAGTTTCCCCTTTGTAAGCAGCTGGCCCTGCTGCCTTTTAAAGGTAATACAATGAATTTTTGAATTTCTAATGGAAAGTTAGACGATAACATGTACTGTTCAAATTAAGGGACTTCCTACTGCTGCATAATAAAATCAGATGAGATAATTTAGTTACCAGAATTTAATCTGTTGGTCCTTTCCAACCCCTAGTGATACGGGAATGGCATATTACTGCAAATGAATTAGATTAGATATTTTTTATGATACCAAATATGGTACCAAAATATGTTCTCTGTCTCTTGGATTAACATTAACCCTGATCTACAAGTGTTTGCAGGGCAGCAAAACACCCCTGAAGTCTGCAGTGTATGACTGTTCTCATTTATTCATTGGTGAGGTTTTTTGTTCTCTTTCTGCTCTTGCTGTTGGAAGTAGCCTAGTTATTTAAAGTGTGTAATTCACACAGGTCAGTAAGATTTCCAAGCCTTTAAATTATTTTTTTAGCATAGAGAGCATGACTTGAAATCCTATTTCATTGCTGTTTCTGTTATACATCTTGTTGCTAGACTAGATTGGCTGGAGCTCTGGGCAACCTTTTCTACTACTTTAAACCAGTGTTGAAGCTTCTTACCGAGTTTCAGCTGATATTGGTATGCTCTCCCTGGAACGTGTAGGCTGGACATGAGGAAAAACTCCTTCATGGAAAGGGTCGTCAGGCCTTGGAACAGGTTGCTGAGGGAGGGGGCTGTATCACCATCCCTAGACATGTGCAGATGTGGAGCTTAGGGGCATAGTTTAGTGGTGGGCTGAACCATCATCTTGAAGGTCTTTTCCAATCTAAACTATTACATGATTATATGACTTTACTGCTCTGTGTGCTCTGAGGTCACACACTCCTCAGCTGCTAATTGCAACGTGTGAATTCTTCCTAATCCCTTTTCGACTTCCTCCCTCAAAACAATGGGACGCCCCCTGATCACTGGAGATGTGGCAGTTAAAAAGAGGTTTTCAATGTGCAAGTTGTTGGGGCTGAGCAGTTAGCAATGATCAGCTGATAACTGCTCCCTGAAGTCCTCAAACCAATGGTGTCTGATACCTCATTATCACTAGTTGTGTCTAGCCAGTTGTGTTTTTTAACTGGCATTTTCTTACTTCCATTCCCTAACCCCACTTGTTTTTTTCCTGTTCCTGACCATTCTTCTTCAAAACTGTGTAGCAGGCCGGGCAGGATTGGGGATGGCAGAACTGGTAGCTGTAGCTCTTGGTGCTTTTTCAGCTGTGCAGACGTTTGATCCGTGATGTCTCGCCAGAGCGCTCTTATTTTTTTTTTTTTTAAGTGCTGGGTGCACTTTTGGACCTTGTGGTGGTTGGCAGCACAGCGGTGATGTGTTTTGTGGAGGAGAGAGAGGTGGGTGAAGCGAGCAGTTCTTTGGGCTGCCCAGGCAGTGAGTCATAAGCTCTACAGACCCGTGTTTCAGCTTCAGCATCGCCGACAGGTCATTTCTTGTAATGGAAAACAATCACACTGTGTGCAAAGTATTTCAAAAAGAAGTGCAGCTGAAATCTGATTTTTCTGGTTTATAAAGCTTGTGTCTTTAACCAAAGAGATCTTAATAGCATAAAAGGAAAAATGACACCTTGATCTATGGCTTTCTTGTTGCTGTCTTACTGCAAAACCATCACAGAACATTAGAGATTGGAAGGGACCTTGAAAGATCATCTAGTCCAGTCCCCCTGACACAGCAGGATCAACTAGATCAAGTTTCACAGGAACACATCCAGGTGGGTTTTAAACGTCTCCAGAGAAGGAGACTCTCCACAACCCACCTGGGCAGCCTCTTCCAGTGCTTTGTCACCCTCACTTTGAAGAAGTTCCTTCTCATATTGATGTGGAATCTCTTATATTCCCTCTTACAGCCTTTGCTCCTTGTCCTATCACTAGATAACATTGAGAAGAGCCTGGCTCCATCCTTCTGACACCCAGTGTGCTACCTTACACATTGGGAATATGGGGCTGTTCAGCCTGCAGAAGAGAAGGCTTAGGATTTTGTGTTTTGGAGATTGGCAGTCCTAAGTGGAGTGAATATTTTGTAGGGAGCAAACAGGTGAATGTGTGAAACGCAACGTGCTTGTCCTGTCATTGCTTCAAACCACGCTCTTGATCTTGTTCTGCTCCAGTGGTTCTTATACTCTGCGTTGAGAAACGTCTGAAGTTCTAGTAAGTGATGGTAGCATCCAGCTTTCTTGATCTATCTTTGTTTTTATTTCCTGTAAGTGTTAAATGAAAATGTTTACAACCGTAATGCAGCCAAAGCAGCGTTGACTTGCTTCTTGCCTGACTTGGCAGTCTCTTGTGTAGCTCACTCAGAAACAACACTGCTTGCCCTGAGCTAAAAATGAAGGCTGGAATGTGGCAGCAATGGAAGTAAAGTGTAAGGAGAAAATGCTGCAGACATGCAAGTGGTGATGGAGGGAGTTGGAAGGAGTCTAATGGCTCATCCTTGACGTAGCATGAGATAACATTTCTTCAAACGAGACAGCTAATTTCTGTTCTGAAGGAGATAACTTGAAAGACTTCTTCGCTAAATATAATACCCTGAGGCATGGTATTTTTGGGATAGACAACTTGGCATCACCACATCACCAGAAAAGACAGCAATTGCCATCGTACAGTTTTTGGGTAGTTCAGTTCTCTTAAATGCAGCTGTCAGTATTTCAGAGCTGCTTTAAATACTTCTGTATTTATTATCAATATAGAACTTTTAACAGTAATTTCAGGCTGCTTTTCTTAAAACCCCTTATTTACCCTGTGCCTCTCCATGCTGGGTGTTTTTTATGAGGAGCAGTACTTTTGCTTTCAGTTTGTGAACTTTTGCTTTCCTTTGTTAGTTTTGCTGATTATCCATGTTGGTTCAGTAGTGTTTCCAGTTAGACTGTTTGCAGTTTGCCCTTCCTGTTTTGGAAGGAAACCTCAATGTTGGAAACCAGAATGAGTTTCAGATTGAGTGAGGGTAGTTCAGTCAGTGCTGGATATGTTAAGTGTGGGTAGTTTTCCTGGAAGAGCTCCATGTGCCAGGAACATGAAGGAACTGGTCGTTTCCTTTGCCCACCTTTCAGACAAATCAGGGAGAGTGGCTCCAAGCCTGGGAGTGTGGGGCTTGTCTGAGTAAACTCTCTACTGGAGGAAGTTCTGGGTCAGGATTTCTCTATTAGCATGGATTTGTACAGGTTTCAGGATCTCTTTGGAATGCAAGGTTCCATGCTGCTTCTTCTAGATTTTATATCCTTGGCAAACAGTGCCCTTGCACTAGTTCAGTTCAGCAGGAAAATAACCTTTTGGTCTCCAAAATAGCATCTTTTTTTATCCTGACAATAAAGAGCATGTGAAAAACAAAAAGTTAGTGAAGGACTCTTAAATTAAACTTTCTGAAGGCAGGCCCAAGTAGTGGCTATTCTGTCAAATCAACTGAAAGACTTTGCCGTAACTCAAAAAAACCTGGTTCCTGTCTGGTGTATTGGCTCAATACAGGGGTGTACACTGAGGGTTTTCACTTGTACAGCAATGCAATTCCACAAGAAAAATTGGTGAGCACTGTTAGTGTCCTAAAGCACAGCAAATGGGCATTCGTATATGATATGGAAGGTGTCCTGCACGGGCTCTTGTGCTTCAGAAAGGTCCAAAACCAGGGAATCGCAGAATAATTTAGGCTGGAAAAGCCCTTTAAGGTCGTTGCATCCAGCCATTCACCCAGCTGTCCCAAGGCCACCACTAATCCATGTCCCTAAGCTGCAGATCTACACAACTTTTGAACAGAGCTGGGGATGATGAATCGCTCCCCTCCCCGCCCTGAGCAGCCACTTCCAAGGCCTGGTGACCCTCTCCATGATGTTTTTCCTCATGTCCAACCTGAAATGAGAAGGCCTCCCTGGCCTTGAGGTTGTTCATGTGCTCTTTCGAGTTTACCGATTTGAGTCCAGGTACAACTTTCTAACAATTACACATGTAAAAGTTCCTCAGGAAAAGGAGGAAAAAAAATCCTAAAGCTGTGCAAGGACTTAACATTAATATTGTTGCTCTTTCTGTTCAGTTCTTTACCCAAAGATTGTAGAATCACAGAATTCTACAAGGTTTAGGTTGGAAGGGTCCTCAGAGAGACCACCTAGTTCCAACCCCATGCCATGGGGTCTCACCAGACCAGGTTGCCCAGAACCCCATCCAACCTGGCCTTGAACACTTCCAGGGGTGGAGCAGCCACAACCTCACTGGGCAGCCTGTTCACAAGGAGGAATTTTTTCCTAAGGTCTAATCTCAATCTCCCTTCTTTTAGTTTAAAAAATACGTTGGCCTGCAGGTACTAAAAGGCCGTGTATTAAATAAACCAAGATATTAAAAATCTAAGCCTTCCAGAGCAAATAAGACACTTTGCACAGATAGAAGTGCTGTAATGATTTACCTCAAAATTCCCCTCAGATGTTACTGTAGCAGCAGTGTCGGGTCATTGTGTTTCAAATATTGATTAGTCTTCAGTGTGTTTTCCCATGAGAACTGCCCTGACCAGGGCAGGATGTTGTGGTAGCTGTGTGTTTGAGAGTTGTTGTTTGTGTGTCTCCTTCCAGCCCTTTGATAGGGGTTGGTGTCTCCCATGAGTCACTCGTTTGATTTATGGACATTCACAGTTTGCAGTGAAAGATCATCCAGCAGATAATGCCTTCTGGCCTTCCAAAGGAGCATTTTCAGGCACTCAACGCTGTTGCAGGCTGGGTGTTTCTCAAGGACCTTTATCAGAAGGCCCCCAGATCAGCCGTATTTGCAATCTCCTGCCACCTTTGTTCGTGTGGAACTGATTCTACCCATGATTGCCGGGATAGAAGGGTTTTAGAACAGTATCTCGGGCTGTGTCTGGTGTTGGCCAGCTTATCTACCTCGAAGACTTGGGTGCAGATTCTTGGGTGTGGTGCTGACACAGAGTAGGATTTTTTGGTTACTCATCTTCCTTAGCAACTGAAGGAAAACCCCCACTTCTGTTTGCTTTAAAAATTATCTCTGAACAGTAAAGGAAACATTTCAAATGTGGTATTTTATAAGGAATATTTGCTTAGACTATTACAGGTGGGTTAGGATTTCGTGTTTGTGCGGGATGCTGCTTTCAGCAGTCCACTTTAAGACTTTAAATGCTCTAATATTATATAGCTTAGTAAAGGATTGTGAAAGGAGAAAAAAGGCTTCTGTGTCTTAACAGGATTTTTAATTGTTTGTCCATCAGACCATCAAAATAAAAAATCCCTAAACTCAAGTCCCTGATAACTGGAATGAATAGGTTCATACTCGTTCACGATGACTATCACGCTCTAATAGAAAGTTCTTCCAAGTGAGGGTGACAGAGCACTGGAAGGGGCTGCCCAGGGGGGTTGTGGAGCCCCCTTCTCTGGAGAAGTTTAAAACCCACCTGGACGTGTTTCTGTGTGACTTGGTCTAGGTGATCTGCTGTGGCAGGGGGATTGGACTGGATGGTCTTTTGAGGTCCCTTCCAATCCCTAATGAACATTGTGTGATTCTGTGAAAGAAATTTGCTCATTGCAGTACTGCTGACACCCTGTAGAGCTGGGGATGTGAGGAATGTATAAAAAAACAACCCTAACAGAGCAAAACCCAAACAACCTCCTCCCCCCAAACAAACCAACAGCTCTTTATTTAAGGAACATCAGGAACTTTTGATGGCTGAGTTGTGTTTTGTTTCTTTGTGCATCAAGGCAATGATTAAACCAGCTATTTCTGAGATGTCCAGCTTGATAATTCTGTGAATTGTTTGACCTTATGTTATTGAGGGTGGGGAGGACGTGAGTGTTTGGGTCTTGAGTTTTCCTTTGTTAATCAGCACCATGACTCCTTCAGCCTGGGTCCAGCTACAGACTGAACCTCCCTTGGATGCTCTTGTCCAGAGGGCTTGAGGCAGTTGGATTAATGGTTGGACTCCTCAGTGTAGCGATCCTTAAGGTCTTTTTCCAACCTGAATGACACTTTCTGAAGTCCCGGAGCCAGCAGCAACTTCATCACTTCATGTCCTTGAGTTATACCCGGGGGCAGCGTGATGAAGTTGCCATTATCATCAGCTTCTGCAGGAGGGAAAAAGTAGCCAACCCAGGCCCCATAAGTTAACAACAGACCTCCTCTCCACCCAAACCCACTAGAACTCTACATTCTGGTTTCTGTAGTGAGAGTTGTTTACTGAGCCCGTGTTGTGCAACGTCTGAGCACACAGACAACATGGACACGGTCCACCGGCAGTGCACGGTGGGAAGCACTTCTGAAATGAAAATACTTTTCAGTAACCCGCCTGGATATGTTCCTGTGTGACTTGGTCTAGGTGGTCCTGCTGTGGCAGGGGGATTAGATGATCTTTTGAGGTCCTTTCCAATCCCTAATGTTCTGTGATCCTGTGGTACTATGTGCTTTGTCTAAATGACATCCAAAGCAGGATGGGGACTGACTTCCTGGTCTTCCACACTCTGAGACTGAATCTTTCCAGGTTGTAGACACCATAAACTTATAAAGCATTCCATTTTCAATTTAAATTTAATCTTCAGACAAGCATTGGAGAACTGAAGGTATGGCTCAAGTCTTGTGTCCGGATGGTGATTCATCACACTTACAGTGTTCTAGGACAGAAATGGTGGCACCTTCAAAACCCAGCAGCCATGTTCTCGTGGTTCTTTTTATTTGACATTCATGATGCTAGAAGACTTTTTGATAATACATGAAGAAGCAAAACATGAAATTAAATTACCCACTTAATAGGAGATTTCATGTTGTTGTACACTCGTCTTAGCATCACTTAGGAGTTAGTCCAGTTCCTTTATGCTGCAGGGGGAGAGTTTGCACTAATCTTCCCATTTGAATGTTGACTCAGTGTTTCAGTGTTGTGCTTAGACCTAGTTACTGAACTTTCATTTAAAGCACTTGGGTGATTAAAACTGCTATCACCAGATCTTCTGTGATTTACTATTCTGAAACATTTCAGACAGAGTATTTCCTACAGTTTCGTCTTTCTTCTCATGCGACACCTTTCTTGGTTTGTCAGAAGCATGTTGTGCGTAACCTCATCTTGCACAAACCACCCGGTCAGTCACGAGAGTGGCTAAGCTTATTTTCAGAAGTACAACAAACAAGGGCTGTGAGTGTTTGGCAACTGTTTTGTAATGTTTTCAGTTTCATAAGCCTGTCTTGACCCTCTTTAAGACTTGCTTACAGGCTTCTTTTTGTGTTTTAGGCAGGTTTATCTTTCCCAAGAACTGTGTGCGTTTGTGAAATCTGTTTGAATGCTGATTATTTTTATTTGCTTAATTTTACTTTGCTCATGTTGAAGTCTCACTTCTTCACAGTGAGGGTGACAGAGCGCTGGAACGGGCTGCCCAGAGTGGATTGTGGAGTCTCCTTCTCTGGAGATGTTTAAGACCCACCTGGATGTGTTCCTGCGTGACTTGGTCTAGGTGGTCCTGCTGTGGCAGAGGGATTGGACTAGATGATCTATCAAGGTCTCTCCCAATCCCTAATGTTCTGTGATTACAGTGCTTTGTACCTTTGATGAACCAAAATTACTGTCCAAAATCTGTAGGAAAGATAATCCTGATGTTGAAATTTGTTGAGTTTGATGAAACAATTTCCTGGGAGAATGAAACCTCCAGATGATTTTTTTTTTTTGTCAGTGTGAAAAATGGGAAGATGAAAAATTGCAGCTGGAACCAGCTTATGTCATCTCCGTGCTAGGTGTTTATTTGTCTCTAGTAGCAGGAACTACTGACACTTACTTTTCTTGCCCAGGGAGGCAACAATGCAGGGCACACAGTTGTGGTAGATTCTGTGGAGTACGACTTTCATCTTCTGCCAAGTGGGATCATCAATCCAAAAGTCACTGCATTCATTGGTAAGTGGGACATCTCTGAAAAGCAGACAGTACTGTGGTCACAGACACTTCTGGCCTGTTAGACTCACAAAAACCTATTTACAAGTCCGTACAGGGTCAGGATTTTTCTTCCTGAAATTCTCAGACGTTCTGTCATAATGATATCTTCTAGTGAGGGACTTCCAGCGAGAAGGAATGCAGAGCTGAGTGGGAAAGACTCAATCCTTTAAAAATACAGTAGGCAGGAGACAGCTTTTACAAATCCTCTTGTCTGTCTCTGCTAATTCTTGGTCATGCCTCTTGTGAAGTTTGTTCTAGCTGCTTTTGTTCAAAGAATCTTCTTGTGGTTTAAAATCTCTCTATTTTCCTATGCCAAAAAAAAAATCTGGGAAGAACTGGTTCAACAAAAAACCCAGCAAGGGCAAAATGATCAGAGCATTATCATAGACTGTTAATATTGACCAGCCACGTGAAGAAGGCTTATGTACTTCATGCTTTGCTTTTAAGTTTAGTTTTGTTCTATAGAAATGTTCTTTCTAGTGTGGTCTTCCTGAGAATAAAAACTGCCATGTCTGGGAAGCTTAAAAACTGAAATACTCTGCGTGCAAAACACAAAATGATTTGGAATATCTTGTTTTCCATTCATGAAATTTCCTGTGATGGTTTTCTGCAGGAAATGGGGTTGTTATTCATTTGCCGGGACTCTTGGAAGAAGCTGAAAAAAACTTAAAGAAGGGAAAAGGTGAGCAAATGTTAAGATCCTGCTCTTAAAATAGTTAGTGGGATCCTTCTCAAATGGTTTAGATAGTGGATGGGTCTGTAGAGGTTACATACAGTGTGTTTTTTCCAGATAGCAGATTCTAAATACGATCATTTCTTAATTTAGAATTTGCTTTTGGGTTACTCTTCTGTTATGTCTATGGCCATGCTTGGCAGCAGTTAATTGTACATGAGGTAAATCAATGGTCTGGTTTGTTGCTGAAACAGAACAGTTTGAATGCTTCCTCAGCGTAAGCCAAACTGTATCTACTTTATAGGTTGAAAACCTGATGCCAGGTTTTAATTATTGAGATTTACTCCCCCACCCTGAATACGATTGAGCAATCTTTAGACCAGTTAAAGACTAAACATGGGAAGGATTTACACATCAGAAGACCGAAAACGCTACACAAAACGTTATTGAACTTTTTCCTTTTGTCTTTTCAAGGGCTAGAAGGCTGGGAAAAAAGACTGATAATTTCTGACAGGGCACATATCGGTAAGTTCCTCTTTATGGTTTACTTCTTGGGATCACCGTAGAGCAGAATCAGTGTAGGTGAATGACTTGGACGTTACTAGATTATTAGTAAAAAGGTTGAGGGCAGCCTTGCTTGCAGTGACCATGAGACGATCAAGTTTAGGGTCTTGTGTGGCAGGAACAGAATACCTAGTAGAATCAGAACCCTGGGCTTCAGCAGGGCCAACTTTGGCCTTTTCAAGCAATTGCTAGGGGAAATTCCATGGGATAGGGTATGGGCAGGTAAGGGGGCCCAAGATAGCTGGTTAACATTCAAAGACCACTTCTTTCAAGATCAGAGCATCCCAACAGGCAGGAAGTCAAGAACGGGAGTCAGAAGACTTGTGTGGTTGAACAGGGAGCTGCTGGGCAAACTCAAGATGAAGAAGAAGAAAGTCTATAGGTCATGGAAGGAGGGGGTGGCTGCCTGGGATGATTATAAGGCTCTACTCAGAGGATGTATGGATGCAGCTAGGAAAGCCAAGGCCTTCATGAATTAAACCTTGCATGAGAGGTCAAGTGCCCATGGCATCCTGGGGTGGATTAGAAGGGGGGTGGTTAAGAGGTTCTCCTTCCCCTAGAGGTGAGAGGTATGAGACAAATCTGGAATGTTGTGTCCAGTTCTGGGCCCTTCAGTTCAAGAAGGACAGGGAACTGCTGGACAGAGTCCAGCATAGAGCCACAAAGGTGATTGAGAGAGTGGAACATCTCCCTTATAAGGAAAGGCTGAGGAAGCTGGGTCTCTTGAGCTTGAGCTAGATGATTCTACTGTGGCGGGGGGGATTGGAGTAGATGATCTTTCGAGGTCTCTTCCAGCCCCTAATGTTCTGTGATTCCTTCACCATCTTTTGGCTCTGCACTGGACTCTCTCAAGGCAATTTGTTTCACATTAATTTTCTACTCTATTTCCTTAGTATTTGATTTCCACCAAGCGGCCGATGGCATCCAAGAACAACAGAGGCAAGAACAAGCGGGAAAGAAGTAGGTAGTTTCGTTTAATATAAAACAATAAGTAAGAGGTCTCTAAAGTATTGAAAAGTATTGGTTGGAAAACATAGAAATGTAGATGACATTTATTTATTTTTTATTTAATTCAATGTATTTGGGTCTGTAGACTTGTACTCTGAAACAGAGTATCTTGTGTTTTTAAATGCTTCAAACCAGGTAGTAAATGCCCACGATTAACAGCATTTCGTGTTACATGATGGATGTGTTAGCTTAAAACAAAAAGAACACCTTACTTTTACATCCAGAATAACTCCTGTTACTGTCTTTTGAAAGCTTGGGAACTACCAAAAAAGGAATTGGCCCAGTGTATTCTTCAAAAGCAGCCCGAAGTGGACTCAGAATGTGTGACCTTGTGTCTGATTTTGATGAATTCTCTGAGAGGTAATGTCTGTATTTCCATGCTCAGTTTCAGCAGAGCTTCTAATGCTGGTGCATGCAAGCACATCTGATTGCCATCACTTTTAATTAAGATTGTTTTTGTATTTCAGAATAATTGGATTTATGGTTTTAATACTTTATGTGTATGGCCACAGAAATATTTTACTATTTTACACTGTTTAATCACCAAATAACCTGTAAAATATGAGGTTGTAGGGGTGTGAGGAGGAAAATGACCAAACCACAAGCTTACTGGAGCATGTTTTGCCTTCCAGGTTCAAAGTATTGGCCAATCAGTACAAAGCCATATATCCTACCTTAGAGATAGATATTGATGGAGAGCTGGAAAAGCTCAAGGTAAGCCTGTTTCTGTCTGCTAAATGATACTATAACTGTGTGATGAATTAATAGGAGTTAAAACTTACTACACTGCATGAGAAGTTGGTCTGTATAAATTCTAAAGAGTCTGTTGGCATCCTTGTAGACACCTGGTCTCTGTTTTATGCAGAGTTTCCAACCAAGTTTCAAAACTTTGTTTTAAAAGAAATACTGTCAACTTAAAGGCTTGTATAGGAAAAATGGTTTTTTACTGGCAAAGATTAAAAGACCTGCTGAGTTGTAGTTGAGTAAGATGTATTTCCTTGTAAAGCAGAATATTAATTCCCTGTGTCAGAAACTTAAAAACTGAATTATTATTCTAAGTATCAAGTTTCAAGGAAAGAAAATACCACCACATTTTCTTGCTCTGTTAGCTTTTTTCCCTTTCAAAAGGTTTAAGACCTTTGTTAACACTTGTGCTCTGTCTGGCTTTATTGTAATGAAATGATACTCCACAAAAGCCTTTTGTGCTATTCAGGACTGCATGGAGAAGGTAAAACCCATGGTAAAGGATGGTGTTTATTTCATGTACGAGGCTTTACACGGACCACCAAAGAAGATCTTAGTTGAAGGTGCAAACGCAGCGCTGCTGGACATAGATTTCGGTAGGTATAGCCTTTCTGGGACACATGTTGCTGTAAACTTAGGTTGTGGAAGAGAAGCACTAAATATAAATTCTTCCCTGCTTAGCTGTTCTTATGGCAGAATACGTTTGTGTTTTGCAAGAACTCGTGGTTCTCCTGGCTGCTCTTTAACTGGTGGCTGAATAACTACAGGCAAACTCTTCTGATAGCAAACAGGAATATATTGCATTTTTTCCCCTTATTTTTGGAAGTATGTAAGCAGAATAGCTTTCTCCAGAATCCTGCATTTCTTTGCAATTATCCTTACGTGCCAACTGGTTTGTAGAGATTCAAGTTTAGTTTTGTCTCCCTAAATGGGAACTAGTAAACCTGTAAATACATGAGGCACTGTATTTATTTATTTATTTATTTGTTTATTTCTAACTGTAAAGGTTAGAAAATGGTATTAAACTTTTCACAAGATCAAAGAATATTAGGAGCTGGAAGGGAACTCAAAAGATCATCCTGTCCAACCCTCTTGCTAGAGCAGGAACACTTAGAGTAGGTCACACAGGAATGTGTTCAAGTGTAGTTTGAATGTCTCCAGAGAAGGAGATTCCAAACCTCTCTGGGCAGCCTCTTCCAGTGTTCTGACAACCTCACAGTGAAAAACTTTATTTACGTGGAGCCTCCAAAGCTCCAAGCTTGTACCGGTTGCGCTTTGTCCTGTCATTGGACACCACTGAGAACAGTCCAGCTCCATCCTCCTGACACCCATCCTTTACATATAAACATTAATGAGGTCACCCCTCACTGAATCAGTCTTCAACCTCAGAACACATCTACTGTGTTTTATTTTGTTTTGTAGTGTTACCAAACCCAGGTGAGCACGATGCAAATGCTGCTCCTCACGGGGTTTGATTTCTTTGTTTTAAAAACCCTTTCTTTTTTAATAGGCACCTATCCTTTTGTGACTTCATCTAACTGCACAGTTGGAGGTGTGTGCACGGGTCTGGGCATGCCGCCGCAGAACGTTGGGGAGGTGTATGGGGTTGTGAAGGCTTACACAACGCGAGTTGGAATCGGTGCCTTTCCTACAGAACAGAATAATGTGAGTAGCCCCAGCTCTACAGATTTTGAGAGATGTGCTCCTGTTCTTTTGCGTTAGAAGGAGCATTTAGTGTTTGTTTTCATGCCAGTGGTTGAAAAGAATTGGGGGAAGAACTTCTGAAGTAATTTAGAGTATTGTAAAATGCTAGTGTGTGCCTGCATCGTGTACTGCAAGGCAAAGGGCTCACGTAAGTGTATTCCTCTTTGTTAGGAAATTGGAGAACTGCTGCAGACAAGAGGTAAAGAGTATGGTGTTACCACGGGTAGGAAGAGAAGATGTGGCTGGCTGGACCTCGTGTCACTCCGATATGCCTACATGATTAATGGATTTACTGCGTGAGTTTCCGCTGCTTTGCTGGCAGCCTGATTTAAAACCATGAAATGTCAATGCCACACTGACTAGTTAGTAGCATCCAGACTCTTAGTTATTGATTTGTTGATAAATGCAGAAAATTTGGGTGTGAGTTTGGAATTTTAATTAAAAGGGAAAAGAGATGACTGAAACAAAACTGGTTTAAAATTCCTAGTAGATCAAACTGTGTAAATACATGTTTTATTTAAGGCTTATCCTTTTTGTTTTTTAATTTAAAATAAGATGTAGGCTATTTACAGTGTTTGATTAATTTGCTGATTTAAGTGTAGGACAGGAACATTTGGCAGAGGACAGGAACAGACAGCAACAGGCATCATATTATGGAACCATCTCAAGTTCGTAATTAGAATTGTACCACTTAAATCTATAGACCAGCCACTTGAATTGGAGAGTACACAGTATCACAGTACGTTAGGGAGTGGAAGGGACCTCGAGAGATCATCTAGTCCAGTCCCCCCTGTCACAGCAGGATCACCTAGACCAAGTCACACAGGAACACATCCAGGTGGGTTTTAACCATCTCTAGAGAAGGAGACTCCACAACCCCTCTGGGCAGCCCCTTCCAGGGCTCTGTCACCCTCACTGGAAGGAAGCTCCTTCTCATATTGATGTGGAACCTCCTCTGTTCCAGCTCACACCCACTGCCCCTTGTCCTGTCACTAGATGCCAATGAGCAGAGCCTGGCTCCATCCTCCTGACACCCACCTTTCACATATTTTTAAACATTAATGAGGTCATCAGATCTTTTAATCTAAGGACTTGACGAAAAAGCTTTTAAGGCTTAAGGTGTTTTGGGGGCTGTTTTTTTTAAGTCACACCAGACAAACAGATCAGTGCTGTAGAAACTGTTTTTCTAAGGAATGACAGTTAGTTGCAGTGTGCAGGGACCAGTTTTTCTTCTGGTCTTACCATAATGCAATGAGGATTGTTGAACTTCTTAACCCAGAGTAACACTCCCTTGTAGGTTGGCACTTACCAAGCTGGATATCTTAGATGTATTTCCAGAAATCAAAATCGGTGTGGCGTACAAGCTAGATGGTGAAATCATACCTCATTTTCCAGGTAAGGTTGCTCATTAACAATTGTAGATTTGGGGGGAATTGAAATGGGGGTTGGACTCGATGATCTCTTGGGTCCCTTCCAACCCCTAACATCCTATGACACTCAAGGCGAAAGCTGATACTCGAAGGCGTTTGAATTTTTTATGTGTAAGCTTTGTGAAAGGAATGGCTTGATGGTGAAATAAGACCTTAATATCTTCCCAGATGCAGCAGAGACACCCTGTACCACACATGTGCCTGCACCCTAAAGACAGGTGTACCAAGTGCTGTCACTTGTTTGCCAGAAAGATGCAAAGTGCTGTAGAAACCTCTTACACATAAATATTGTTACTGCATTATCACTTATTCCCACTTCTGTATCCGTTCCCTTCTGTAGCTGAGCAAAACTTTGTTTAAGCGTGTGGGGAGCCACGCGAGATGACTGAGATGGTGGAAAATGCATGCTTTCCTCTCTCTGTGATATTTTTCTCTGTCCCGTTCCCTGTAGTGGTTGACAGAGCAGCTGGAAACATGTCACACCTTTGCAATAGGAAAGGAGTGAGGGAACAAGTAGCTAGTTTAGGTGAAAGCAGACTGTTTTCCAGTGCAGGACCAACACGCATCAGCTCACCAGGCTGTGCTTTTATTGAGGAAACGTAGTCCTCATCTTGCTCTAAACCAGTGATTACTTTTCCCTTTTAAGGCTCAGATGTTCTCTGACAGATAACCTTTATCAAAATATTAAGGAAGTCTGTGTGTTCCAGGTGGCCTTGGGACGTAACGGACACTGCACATTTGAGAACTACTGAGTAAATGCTTTTTCTCTAGCCCTGTCATCTACCGTGGGGGGCTGTTTGGGTTTAACCCAGGAGGACCATCTCTGGCAGTCCCTTATTAAAGAGAAGTGACTCTGTTTCTGTTCATTGCACCTCTCAGATGGCACCAGAATCTTGCTACAGCTTCTGAGGGCAAACTTTGTAGATGTCAAGGTAGCAAGTAGCCAACCTTCGGTTGCAGCAGGTCAGCATGGCTTACCTGCCTAACTGTATGAGAGTTTAGTAGAAGGTGTTGTCTCTGCTGGCCTCTGTAAGTGTCAGGAAAAAAAGAGTCTACGTGGAGCACCTCACCATGCTGTGCACTTGTATAATTTATTTATTTTAAAAACATACCACTTTGACATTTCAAATTGAATTTAGAAGAGACTTAGTCTGGGAATCTCTTGCTGGCAGGGTACTTCTCTCTCTCTTCCATCCTTCCCTGCCCTCCCACTCTCTTGGAGATGTTAGTGATTTACCCTTCTTGTGAAATGCCTGTCTCTAAATCAGGAGCATACACAGCTTCCACCATCTCAGGAAAAACATGCCATGTTTCCCAGCTGGAGCAGAGAACTGTACGAATCTCACTCAGTTTTTTTAGCTGAGATTTTTGTGGGCATTTCATAATCTCATGTTAAGAAAGAGCTGGAAATGTTGCAGATTTGCAGCTGACTTGAGTTGGTATCATTGAGACTGTAGGCTTTGGCTGTGGAGCTGGCCAGTATCTCCACTTCTTTTCAGTCACAGGAGTCTGTGAGAGAAAGAAAACAATTCTCTGCTAGCTCCGAGCAAAAGAACGTGAAAGCCCTGCTCTGGCCCTGCCAGTGTCTCCTCTTGAAGTTCACAAACACCAAATGTCTCTGGCTAATGATCTTTAAGATCATTAAGTCCAACCTTTGACCCAGGTCACATCATTCAGGTGTCAGCAGGTCTTGACATAGACAGACAGAACCTCTAGCTCAGGAGCGTTTGAAAACACAGATCTTTAGAAGGTTGGGACACTGCATTGAGAAGCTTTTTGTGGGTTTTTTTGCCCTTCTTGTGCTCTTTCCCAGGGCATCTATTGTAGATTAAGGATGTAGGACACTGCTAGATGCACCTCTGCCATGGCCTACATGACGTGTTTTATGTTCAGCTTCTGGCAATTGTGAAGATCTTTTACAGCAGTGACAAGATGCAATTTTTAGCTGTTGAGTTGGAAGGAACATCACATCATCTCCCCAAAATACAGTCCTTATCTCATACCTCCTCTTCCCATTAGCTAATTCTGCCTTTAATAGGGAATGTTCCAGAAAGCCTAAAGGATAAATCCCCTAAGGAAAGAGCCCAGTGAAATCTAGATTGTGACTACATCTGTTACCTCACTGAGCTTTGTCAGACCTGCTGGTGCAAAGTGAGAGAATCATTTGAAACACTGTGAAATTTATCCTTTTTCTTCCTCTCTTTTGGGGAATTGAGGAACTCAACAAGGGAGTGGAGCGCTGTAGGCAAGATCAGATGGTTGAGTTCAAAGTGCTGTGGGCTCTCTTGAAGCTAGCCTGAGACTGAATGTTCCACCAGTCACTGTCCCTCCTCAGAGGGAGCCTGGTGACTTATTCCAGGCCGTCTGCGCTGCCCAGAGACCAGTTTGTGGTTTGCACTTTGAATGTGGTTCCTCTGTTTTATAGCTCACCTGGGCAGCAGGTAACGCCCGAGTTACTGTTGATGACATCAAAGTACTGCTGGGTCTCTGCAGCCCAGCTTCCCTCATGTGACTGTCCTGATTACAAAAAAACAGTGGTTGATTCAGGATCATTTGCCTTAACCTGTAAATGCCTCAGTCCATAAATTGTGTGTTTCTTCACTGCTGCAGGCTTTGCAGTCAGAGTAGTCTTCTTTCAGCCTTGCTTAGACCACAGAATCGGAGAATGATTTGGGTTGTTTCTTTTCTTTAACTTTTGTTTAAATAAAAAGGACTACTGGGCATCTGCAGTGCTGGGTGTTCTGAGTAAGACTCTTTGTGTAAGAAAAGACTAAAAAGCTTTACACTTACCTTTGTGGGCATACTTTTTTGTTTGTTCTCAGCCAACCATGAAGTCTTAAATAAAGTGGAGGTTCAGTATGAGACACTCCCAGGATGGGACACGGACATATCGAACGCAAGGACATTTGACGAGCTGCCTGTAAATGCACAAAATTACGTTCGCTTTATAGAAATGGAGTTGGGTGTTCCTGGTAAGTAAAGTGGGTTTGGGGTTTTTTCCTCCTGTTCCCAAAACCTATCCTGTACTTTTATCCTAAGGAATCCTAAGGAACATTCAAAATACCAAAAGTGAGGCCTCGCCTTAAGTGCCATGTGCAGTTCTGGGCCCCTCGCTTCAAGAAGGATGTTGAGGTGCTGGAGTGAGCAGAGAGGCTAATGAAGGGACTAGAGGGAAAGTCTTATGAGGGCAGGCTGAGGGATCTGGGGTTCTTTAGCCTGGAGAAGACCCAGGGGAGACTTTATCACTCCTAATAACTACCTAAATGGAAGTTGTAGACAGATGGGGATGGGGCTCTTCTCCCTGAAGCTGTGCCAGAGGAGGTTGGGGTAAGTTAGGGTTAGGTAAGTACTTTCTCATGGAAAGGGTGATCAGACTCTGGCCCAGGGCAGTGGTGGAGGCCCCATCCCTGGAGATGTTTAAGAAAAGACTGGATGTGGCACTTAGTGCCATGGTCTAGATTGTGGTGCCATGGTCTAGATTGTGGTGCCATGGTCTAGATTGTGGTGCCATGGTCTAGATTGTGGTGCCATGGTCTAGATTGTGGTGCCATGGTCTAGATTGTGGTGCCATGGTCTAGATTGTGGTGCCATGGTCTAGATTGTGGTGCCATGGTCTAGATTGTGGTGCCATGGTCTAGATTGTGGTGCCATGGTCTAGATTGTGGTGCCATGGTCTAGATTGTGGTGCCATGGTCTAGATTGTGGTGCCATGGTCTAGATTGTGGTGCCATGGTCTAGATTGTGGTGCCATGGTCTAGATTGTGGTGCCATGGTCTAGATTGTGGTGCCATGGTCTAGATTGTGGTGCCATGGTCTAGATTGTGGTGCCATGGTCTAGATTGTGGTGCCATGGTCTAGATTGTGGTGCCATGGTCTAGATTGTGGTGCCATGGTCTAGATTGTGGTGCCATGGTCTAGATTGTGGTGCCATGGTCTAGATTGTGGTGCCATGGTCTAGATTGTGGTGCCATGGTCTAGATTGTGGTGCCATGGTCTAGATTGTGGTGCCATGGTCTAGATTGTGGTGCCATGGTCTAGATTGTGGTGCCATGGTCTAGATTGTGGTGCCATGGTCTAGATTGTGGTGCCATGGTCTAGATTGTGGTGATGTTAGGTCATAGGCTGGACTTGATGATCTTAGAGGTCTTTTCCAGCCTCAATAATTCTGTGATTATGTGAAAAACTGAGTTTATTCTGGTGTATCTGATGATAGCTCTATTGTGTTAACTCCTTTTACCTGTTTAACTGAATTTTCAGAAGTCTTAATACGCATTCTTCCTTTGGCTCACCCTCTAGTTACCCTTCAACTGAGGTTTTCATAACTTGCTTCAGTTCCTGGTTATATAGGGTTTTAGTTTTGCCACCATCATAAACACAGCAGGACTACTGGCATCTCGTATGTGACAGTAGAAGGTCTTCACAGAATCACAGAACATTAGGGATTGGAAGGGACCTCAAAAGATCATCTAGTCCAATCCCCCTGCTAGAGCAGGATCACCTAGACCAAATTGCACAGGAACACATCCAGATGGGTTTTAAACTCCTCCAGAGAAGGAGGCTCCACAACCCCACCTTGGGCAGCCCCTTCCAGGGCTCTGTCACCCTCACTGTGAAGAAGTTCCTTCTTAAATGTTGTGTTCTTCCTGTTGTGCTCCCCAGTCAGGATGATCCTGTTGTTCTACCTGTGGTGATGCAAATCTGTGCTTTTCTGACCCTTTCTACAGATGCTTCCTTTTTCCTGCTGTGTCAGGGGGATTGGACTAGATGATCTTTTGAGGTCCCTTCCAATCCCTAATGATTTTACGGTTATTGTGGCAACCTGGGGACTGTTGCCACTTTTCCAAGTTACCGGTCAGAACAACAGACGCATTTCTTAACATCACTAAGAGCACGTGCTGAGTTTCTTTTCAGACTGTGGTTCTCAGGCTCCTCCTGAGCACATTGGGGTTCTACATGAAGACACAACCTGGTCTCGCTCTGTATTGCTCACAATAAAAGCTTTGTTCTCTTTGTCTCTCTCCCGCAGTTAAGTGGATTGGCGTAGGGAAGTCCAGGGAATCGATGATCCAGCTGTTTTAAAGATTTCAGATGCATGGAAGAAAGCACACTCCTCAAAAGACTGCTCATTCTTAAATGCATTAGTAGCCCGCAAAGCAAAGACGTTGGAAAGATAAGATTCTTTTCTTTTTGCATGGAAAGACGCGCTAGAGTCGATACCCCCAGATTGATTGTTAACTTCTCAAAGAGACTTTTAACATGAACCTCTGTCAGTCCTTGTTCAACTGCAGTTTCCAGACACTTGTCGTTGCTGTTCAAGGTGCCATCAGATTTGGTTTGGTTTTTTTTTTCTCTTTACCTACTATTTACCTCCTAATTCCTGTTTGAAAATCGAAGGTAGCTTTACCTCCATGACTCGTTTGTTCTCCTCTCTCTGCTTTCGGCGGTGTTACTTCTCTGAAATTTTAGACAGTAAAATTAACGCAGTTTTTGCACAGATAGTTTTACATCCTCATCGTTTGTATTTCCTAAAGCTGTTGTATTCTTAATGGCTGCTCTCGTGAGTTGATTAAAGAGGGAGGCTCTGATTTTATAATGCTATAAACGCTGTCTAAATTATTGTGTGATCTGGTTTGTTGGTTTTTTTTAAGAAAAAAAAGGAAAAGAAAAAAGATGTGATGCCAAGCTGTTGAGAACGTCTGGGATTCGTTGCTTTTTGGGGGTTTTTTTAGCTGTATGACACAGGCAAATGGACTCTTTGTAACTCTCAGAGTGTTTACCAGGAAGTGTGCCCAGCAAGTCAGAAAACCGATGTTGTACAAAGTTCACTTGCGATTATTAAAAGAACTGTTCTGATTTTGAGTTAACTGGTTTCTAACGTTACTCATTTTATTTTTGTTTCTGGTATTTGAGGCCACCCAGCGCTCCTCCGCTTCCAAGGAGCGCGTCTCAGACCGTTCCCCTCCTAATTAATGAGGTTGTGTTTGGTGGGAAGTCTAACATTTCGATGCCCTTTTAGATTCCTTTCTACCTAGCCAATAGAAGATGTTTCTCGGGGGAACTGGCAAAGCTCAGGCACTTCTGTAATGATAAACAGAAGATGCTCTTGAGGTAACATTTAAAATATTCAGTGTTTTTGCTCTGTATGTAGGGAAAAGAAGTGCTCACCTCAAGACATGTGACATTTTGGCTCACTCGTCTTGGGGAAACGTTCTAGAGTTATTTGAATTTTCGTTTTCATCCAAATTATTTAAATTTATAAACTGTATATTCTGATTTCTTTTGGCAACCGCCTGGTAATTACATCTATAGTTTTGAGAGAACAAGTTTGGTTTCACAGGCTGCGCTGTGGTGTCTGTGCTTTTGTGCGACAGGGGCGTGTGTTTCACTTGTGAGATGTGTGGAAAGAGGAGGAGAACACGGCTTGCTGGAGCACTGGTGAATCCTGAGGGGCCTTTGCGTTAGTGTTGCGTGGAAAGAACCTTCTCCTCGGCGTTTGAAACCAGACGACTTCATAGTCAAGTTTTTTCTGGAGGATGTGAGGCTCTTGTTTTGCTGCCAGTCCAGGGGACAAGGCTACAGGCTTGGGGAGGTGAGGCTGGAGAGCCATGTGGCACAGAGGGGCTTCTAACTGACAGGAAGATGAGTGTGAGCCAGCAGTGTGCCTAAGTGGCCAAGAAGGCCAATGGCATCCTGGCTTGTGTTAGAAGTAGTGTGGCCAGCAGGAGTAGGGAGGTTGTTGTCCCCTGGTGTTTGGCACTGGTGAGTCCAGTTTTGGGCACCTCAATACAAAAGAGGTGTGGAGGTGCTGGAGCAGGTGCAGAGGAGGGTAACTAAGCTGGTGAAGTGCCTGGAGAATCAATCTTACGAGGAAAGACAGAGAGCTGGGGCTCTTTAGTGTGAAGAAGAGGAGGCTGAGAGGAGACCTCATCACTCTCTACAACTACCTGAAAGGCCCTTGTGGAGAGGTTGGTGCTGGTCTCTTCTCACCAGCAATTAGTGATAGAACAAGAGAGAATGGGTTCAAGTTACAACAGGGGAGGTTTAGACTTGATATTAGGAAGAATTTTTTCACAGCAGGGGTGGTCAAGCACTGGAATGGGCTTCCCAGGGAGGTGGTTGAGTTGCCATCCCTGGATGTGTTTAAAGATGGTTTGTTTGAGGTGTTGAGGGATGTGGTTTAGGGTGAACTTGTGAGGCAGAGTAGGTGGTTGGATCCATTCCCTCCTTCTCCAGCTAAGGGACATCTTGAATTCAGTTTTTTCTGTAATTACCTGATAAAGAGGAGGGTTACAGCCAAAACAAACACTCATGTTCTTTTGGTGGGGGGTTTCCCCTTTCTAATACGACAATGTGACTGTTGTCTAGGTGATGGGGAGGGAGTTGTGAACAACGGGAAATAAAGACCGTAAAGTGATTTTGTCTCCTTGTAGCTGTAGGAGGCTCTGTGGGGATTTGTGCTGCTAGTGAAACCACCAGCCAAGAGGTGGGGGTCTGGCTGGTTGGAGCAGTGAGTGCATAAGTCAGTGAGGACGTGCTCTCTAATGGTGTCACTTCTGCCAAGCAGAGACCTTCAAGCTCAAGGCCTGTCCCAGTTCTTCTGCTGGTACCCCTGCCGTACAAAGCACCCTTGTTTTTCAGCTGACAAGTTCAAGTTCCCAGATGTATCCAGCAGCATTTCTAGGCCACGTAGCCGTAGCCTGACATGATAACGAGTATTTGTGCAGTTAGAGAAACAAACCACAATTGTTTTGGGCGTGAGTGTTCTTTTGCTTGAAGGTCAGCTGACATTCTTCATTGATTCTTCCACTCAGCTGGAAAGTTTAGAACGTTCTCACAGCAGTACCTGCTCAGAGAAGCTGTGGTATGGGGTTTGCTGGTGTCCATTTAATCTCATGATGTGGAACAGAGATTTTGCTCTAATTTTCAGGTGTTTAAAGCTTATTATGTTGTTCCTGACAATTGGTTTTGCCCAGGTCATCCTGGAGGGAGTTCTTAGTGCACAAATGTTTTCCTGGTGTCAGAGAATGATTATAGAATCCTACAAACCCCCCACCCTTCCCCCAGTGCTGCTTTCTCTATTCCTTATTTAAATTGTACATATGGGGGAATGGCCTGGGATGTGTGGTGGGGTTGGAAGGGACCCCAAGAGCTTGCAGTCTGTAGAGCAGGTTCTCCTAGAGCAACCCAAGTGCTGTGGAAACAACTAGTCAAAGTTACAGAGGTGGTTCCAAGCATGGTGTGCTCTGTGCCTGCAGAGGGACAGCAGCAGCCTCACGCTCTGCCACACCAGCAGTGTCTCTAACATATGCAAAGTTAAATGGCTTGGGGGCACTCGTAGGTAGGGGAGTGCTGCAACTGCTTCTCATCCCAGTTTCCCTCTCGCTAACAGGGTGTTTTCTTCAGTCACAGATACCCGTCAGACCTACTGCGGCTGATGAGAGACACGGTATTTTGATCTCTTGCAACTACTGAAATATTGACAAGGTTGGTTTTCCAGGGCTTGTGCTGTGCTGCCACATTTAATAGCCTGTTTCTTCCGTGGGCTTAGGCAGTCTCTTAGATAGTGAACAGGAGAGGAAGCGAGGAGTACTTCTGCTGTTGTAGTTGGGAGTGAAGGTAAGCCACAGCTCAGTGTGATGAGGTTTCTCGTGCCCCTATCGTTCCTGGTCTGTTAAACAGTGAGAATTAATAAACCTGCTGATGTAGTCACCAAACACACTACTGCTGCACAACAGCCTTGCTGGCTGAAGGCAGAATCACAGTTTTGTTTAGGTTGGAAAAGACCCTTAAGGTCATTGAGTCCAGCCATTAACCCATCATAAACACAGATGACGCATTGTCTGCACAGACGTCACCGCTCTCTGCAGGACCAAGTGTTAAAACTCATAAATTATAGAATCATTAGGGATTGGAAGGGACCTCAAAAGATTGTCTAGACCAATCCTGCCAGAGCAGGATCAGCTAGACCAAGTTGCATCTTTAAAATACCTTGTGACTGATGCAGATTCGGATACCTTCCGTGTGATTTCAAACAGATAACATTGAGTTAAATCCTAGCGGTCTCCACCAACACTTCAGAACTACAAAATCAAGTGTAGCAAAGCAACGTGTTTGCTCGCACCGTGTAGATTTACTTCAGAGAGCTGGTTTGTGATGGAAGGGTCCTCAAAGATCATCCAGTTCCAGCCCTCTGCCATGGGCAGGGACACCTCTCGGCAGACCAGGCTGCCCAGAGCCCCATCCAACCTGGCCTTGAACACTTCCAGGGATGGAGCAGCCGCAACCTCTCTGGGCAACGTGTTCCAGTGCCTCGGCACCCTCACGGGGAGGAATTGCTTCCCAAGATCTGGTCTAAATCTCCCCTCTTTTAGCTTGAAACAGTTGCCCTTGTCCTATCAGTAGAGTCCCTCAGAATATGTCCCTCTTGGGAAACAGATGGCAGCTCTTTCGATGAAAAAGTGGTGACTATTCAGCTTCTCTCCACGTGTTTGAGGGCCAGTTAATGAGAGCAGAGCCAACCCCCGTAGTTCGCGTCGTGCTCCGGACAAACAGCACGGACCGCCTCCCCTGTTGAGATGCTGCTCAGTACAAGATCATCATCCATGGTCCTCTGGATTGTCTTTTGTAGTGCAGAGACTTCCCAGGAGCCAAGCGGTGGAGTTCGCTGGAGCCGGTTGCAGTTCAGGCAACAAACATAAATCGCTCTGTAATCTCCTGCTGACATATGGTATGTAAATACCGTGATCCCCGGAGGGGAGGCCGGCATTATGGACGTGCCTTCTAATCTCCTGCTGAAACGGGCACTCAGCGTAATGCAGCTGTAATCTAACAGATACCAGCAGCCTGCGGTGGACACTGAGGTCTCAGTAATTCAGGGCTGGCCGAGTGGCTCCGTCTGACTTGTAATTAGCACGGTAAGGGTTGTTCCTCCTGCGGTTGAGCAGTTAACGGTCGTAGCTGTGTGTAGTGCTGGGGTCTGTAAAGGTTGGACTTCCCCACGGAAATGCGACGTTGATCTATCTAATTTTAAAATTAGATGTGTTTTGCAGCTGACGTGGAATACGGGAAGTTTTTGTGGAGGGGAGCCTGCAGTGCAGATCAAGAGGCTCGATCTGCTGGCACCGTGGTGCAGGATCTATAAACCCACTGAATTTCGTTGTGGAGCAGGACATGTTCAATTCCTACAAACAATGCAAAGTGTTGGGGTGGGGTCTTTTGGTTAAGGAGCTGCTGGTGGGCCTGGAGTAATTTTCTTGCATGACTTGGATTTACTACTCTCCAGTTTGTTAGCAAAATTGTATGTTATACGACCAGTGTCTGGTCAGGCCCTGGAATGGGCTGCCCAGGGTGGTGGTTGAGTCCCCATCCCTCCTGGATGTGTTGACAAGTCGCTTAGATGTTGTGTTGGTGGATCTGGTTTAGGGGTGAACTTGTAGAGTAGGACTGATGGTTGGACTTGATGATCTCAAAGGGTCTTTTCCAACATGAATGCTGCTGTGATTCTATGATTCAAACCTGCAAGGTCTTGGAGCAGAAACAACTGCAGGACCCCATTGGCTTGTTTGAGATGCTTTATGACTGAGGACAGTGGTGTGCTGTGACTCAGAGCAGACTTCATCTGCACACTGAGTCATGGCACCAGCGGTCTCATGGTTCTGCTCGTTTGTCACGATGTAGTAGCGGGTCATTCTGCCTCGGGAGGCTGCTGTGTATAAAACAGGCACCAGCAGCTGGCAAACTAGGTAGATGTTTCCTCTGCTTCGTTGCCTATTGGAGATGGCGAATTCTGTTTTGACCACTCTCTGGCAACTGCTTCACTGGAGGCTCCAGGAGTCTGATGTTGAAATTGGTTCTCACCAGAGATCTTGGAGTGGCCTCGTGGCCGAGCTTAGCGACTCCCTTAAATACACTCGCAGTTCAGGTTTTCCTCTAACACTGAGGCCACCGCGCCTTCCGCTTGGTTGTGGAGCCCGATGTAAAAGCTCCTCATCTGCGTCAGCGTGCAAGAGGATGTATTTTCATGCTTTAGATAATTTCAGTCAATCTTGGAAAATGTAGCGATACAACATCCAAAAGTGACAACTCCAACACTCACACACAATATGAGCTGCTGAGAATCACTGTTATATTTACCAACATTTCCATATCCCTGTCAGCCAGTTCTGCACAACTGTTGTCCTCATCATAGTCAGCAGCACCAACAGACATTCCTCTCCTCTCCCCTGCTTCTCCTTGGGGGTGATGTTTGTCTAGTTTTCCCCTTGGTTTTGGAACAGGGGGGATGTTGCATCTTCCTTCCCCCAGGAGGAATCGCGTGGCCAGGTTTGCCGACCCAACTGCCCGGGACAGCGCAAGGAGCGACCGCAGAGTCCGTGAGCTTTTGTCCGATGCATGGGTTGCTCGTCTGTCTCCTGGTGCACGCCTCGGAGACCCTCATGTCAGAGTTTATCCTCCATCCTGGACACATCTGAGGATACTCTCAAGATCAGCATTTTGAGTCTTCCAACTTTGCACGTGAAACTTCAGCTACGAGTCTCTGAAGCTTTTGAGAACCGATTTCTGAAGAAAACATTTCTCGTGCCGTGAACTCAAGTGCTTTTTGGTCCTAACAGGTGAGTGATGTAGGGCCCAATAGGCTCAACAACGCAATGGGTGTGAGGGGGATGGAGCTAGGTTCTGCTCGGTGGCATTTGATTCTTTGATCTAATGATAGGACAAGGGGCAATGGGTGTGAGCTCAAACGTAGCAGGTTCCACATCAATATAAGAAGGAACATCATCCTTAGGAACATCATCCTTAGGAACCTCTTCCCAGTGAGGGTGACAGAGCACTGGAAGGGGCTGCCCAGGGAGGTTGTGGAGTCTCCTTCACTGGAGATGTTTAAGACCCACCTGGACATGTTCCTGTGTGACTTGGTCTAGGTGGTCCTGCTGTGGCAGGGGGATTGGACTGGATGATCTTTCGAGGTCCCTTCCCATCCCTAATGTTCTGTGCTTCTGTCAGTGTGGAACTAAGGGTGGTTATCTAGGGACACCAAGGGCTGGACAAGGGAAGGGAAAAGCTGATCTATCAGTAGATTGCTTGTGAACTTGCACATCTGAGCCACCAGTGTGAGTGCTGCTGCACTTCAGTGAATTAGTCGTGTCTGCTCATCGTAGGTTGCGTTCTTCTGCATCCTCGGGTTATGTTCTCCTCCGGTTACTCCCAGGTCTGAGGGGAGGAGCATCACCTGACAGAGGTGAAGTTTAAAGAAGGTGGTCAAAGGGTGAGTAAGCAAAAACACCTGACACAGAAGGGAGTCCGGGGTTGGGTCCCCAAAGGGAAGCCTTGTTCTGAGAGTTGTAGGACACACTCTCCAGTCTGTCTTGCTTGGTGCAGACAGAAGGCAGAGCCTTGAGCTTTCTGGAACTGGAAGCAGGTGAAATTTGGGGGGTGTTATGCACCCTTTTGCCACATGTGCTATGACCCGCAGCTCAGCACTGAGTAGGGAGACCAGGAAATGAGGTGGGAAAGAACAAAGAGTATCATTTGCTTCTGAGACAGACTCCTGGAGCAGGAGGGACCATCAGGAGCTTTGAGTCAGTGAGGTCTTGGATGAGAGGAGGGTCTCTGCCTTCACTGAGCCAGACAGACACTTCCCTTAACCTCCTACCCTGAGCCTTCACAGCCTCCCCTGTGATCTCCAGCGTTTCACCCTCAGAAAGTCTCTCCTACCACCCACTCAGATCCCTTCTGCTGCGACTGGAGCTTGCTGTGTCCTGGTCTGTTTGCTCTGGGCAGAGAGGACAGCCGATCCCTGCTTCCTCTGCAGCAGTGGTTTGGGTCTCTGCTCAGAGATCATTTGTAGAGATCTCCAAGGCTGTCTGAGGCTTTTTTATCCAGTCACTGGGGAGCTGGACCTCGAAATGCTCACAATTCCCTTTTGGTTGCAGTGCTCAATAGAAGGGATGGGTGACCTCAGGAGCTCTAGTTGTGGATTCGAGGATGGTTCTGCCATTGTCCCGATGGCATCGCTTCACAGCCTCTCTGCGCCGCAGCCTGCTCTTCGATTTGTTAAAGTGACTCTAGCTAGCTGTAACTTAATCATAGCTAATGAAGTCTGAGGTGATCTTTAATTAGATTATTTTTGTGCCCTTTGTTTGTGTGAGAGCATCTTGAACACCCTTGTTCAGTAAATCACGATCAATGAGGTGTCAGCTCTGCCCGCTGAATCGTGTCAAGATTCAGTACCGGACAAGAAGTGGCCTCAGGCTGCACCAAGTTTAGGTTGAGCATTAGGAGAAACTTCTTCATGGAAGGGGTTGTCAGACCTTGGAACAGGCTGCCCAGGGAGGGCGTTGAATCTCCATCCCTGGACATGTTTCAAAGCCGTGTAGATCTGGAGCTGAGGGACGTGGTTCAGCAGAGGGCTTGGGCAGTTGTGTTAAGGGTTGGATGCTGAGCCTGAAGGTCTTTTTCAACCAGAAAGGTCCTGTGATTCTTGCTCACTTGCACTGAAGCTCACGCTAACCACTTCCTTTCAGAAGCTGCTCTCTGCAAGGGCTGTTTTGGCAGAGAGACCCCAGATTTGGGGTGCACCAAGCAGGGGCACCTTCCCCACCTGAGAGCCCCCATCCTGCTTCTGCAGCAGGCAGCTCCTCTTTTGCCGGGAGACAAAGGGAGCCGCGGCTGAGCCCGCACTTGCCGCAAGAAACCTAAACAATTCTTATTTACCAAATTGACAAAATCCTATCATTGCAATTAAGGGGATCTGTAATTAACTGTGTCTTAATTACAGCAGCTGCCACTTCATCTGAATGCAGCAATTTGCAGAGGAGCTGGGGAAGATGCTTTGAATTCGTGTGTGTAAACAGCGTAGGCACAAACAGCGCGGCGAGGGCGAATCCTGGGTGGGCAACTGCGCTGCTGCGGGGCAGGGGGCTGCGACGAGATGGATGCGGCTCTCCGTACCCGGAGGGACAGCACGGAAGAGCAGTGGGTAGGAAGAAGGTGCTGGTGCCCTGACACCTCCTTTTGGCTCTGCGCCCTCCGACCAGTGACTTATGCAGATGATGCTGAGGAGCCAGGTTGTCTCTCTGTGCCTCAGCTTAACCACTGGCAGGCGACAGGCTCCGAGGGAGGATTGTCTGTGCATCAGGTACCGCTCACGATGCCAGAGTTAAGGCCAGGCTGTGTCTTGGAAGGAGCCATGAGCCTCCACCCTACTAATAAACAGGCTTGATGCTACAACAGCTCAGAACTGCACCTACTGAGGTTGGTAGAAGTCACTTGTTCTACACAATTCAGCTGCTCTGATTTGTCCTGTTTGTGTTTCGTCTGCGAATCACAGAACATTAGGGATTGGAAGGGACCTCAAGATCATCTAGTCCAAGGTTCTCCCTACTGTGAGAACTTGGTGTGAGGCTTCTTCCCCCATTACCGACGCCTGCGGGTCAGGGCACCAAGGGGGAAGCAACTGGAAGCAGCTTGAAAAAACAGATCAAATGGGTCTGTAACGTCAATAAGGTGACGGTCCCCCTCGGGACACGAAGTCTAAGTACGGAGACTGCTTTAGTTCTGGGAGATGGTGCTCAGAGGGAGTTGGTGTGTGGCACATGAGTGTGAGGAAGGCAAGAGCACCAACTGGCCACACTGGAGACGACCCACAGGAGCTCAGCTGCAGCGTCAGCCAGGTGCCCTGAAGGAAAAGACCTGTGCCCTCTGAAGTGCAGGAGGGAGCTTGTTAGGCAGGAGAGGATCCAGAGGCAGGACATGCAGCGGTGGGGACCCAGGCTTTGTGCACTCACCTGCCCAGCAGGATCTGCTTGCAGTTCATTTCAAATTCGGTCTGAAATTCCCAGGAGTTTCTCCAGGGACTGAAAAACAGTGGTGTCCTTTGAGGTCTAGGAGGAGCCTGTTTCTCCACCATGGCATGTGATGGCACTCAGGGCTGACCTGAGTGGCTGTGGGACTGCAGGCTTTGCTCTCCCAGTGGCAGGGACCCTTTTTACATGCACTGAAATGTTCTCTCTCCCACAGCGCTGTGCCTGCCTGCTCCATCCTTCCTGGCAGGTTGACAAGGTCCAAAAAGTGTCCTGTAGGTCCAGCCTGTGGCAACTGAAGAAAAGGAGGCTGAGGGGAGGCTGAGTGAACTGCAACTGCCTCTGCCTCTTCTTGCAAGTAACAAGCAACAGGACAAGAGGAAAGAGCCTCAGGTTGCACCAGGGGAAGTTTAGGTTGGACACAAGGGAAAACTTCTTCATGGAAAGGGTCATCTGGCCTTGGCACAGGCTGCTCAGGGAGGGGGTTGAATCTCTATCCCTGGACATGTTTCAAAGTCGTGTAGATCTGGAGCTTAGGGACAGGGTTTAGCAGTGGCCTCGGGACAGTTGGGTTAATGGTTGGACTTGATGATCTTGAAGGTCTTTTCCAATCAGAATGACTCTGAGTCTATGAACTGCAGGAGAGTGGGAGACACTGCCCTGTTCTGTCCTCCTGGAGAGGGACCCAAATGCCCCTGATGCTGACTGGGGGAGAGCCAGGGTCCCACTGACACCCTGCCCTGCGCAGTTTGTGGACCATCTCTTTTGTGTTCAACGTTAGAGAAACTTTGCAGAGCAACTACACCAGGGACCACAGGCTTAACCTTTGATGGAGCCCGTTTGACGCCTCGGTGGTGCTGCCCTCCTCTTGCTCTGCCACGGTAGCAGGATCCAGCTGCATCTTTTAGGAGACAACTGGGGCAGAAGTGATGTTTTGCTGTGAAGTAGGTCAGACGTGAGGCGACACCTCCTCCATTTAGCTGTGAACTCCCCCACTGCTATCGATTAGCTGACCGCTGGAAAATGCTTCCGGGACCTTCGCCTGTCGCCTCTATAATTGCACGAAGGAGCAAGCGCTGGCCCCGTGTCCTTCCAGCTCAGAGCATCTCATTATTGCTCCTTGTTCCTGTAGGCCACGAAGAGGGAGAGAGAGAGAAGGGGGCCATCCTAATGCACAGATGGCCTGTGGTTTCCATCAGGAGCCATGGGGTTAGGGACCATCCCAGCAGACAAAGCTCGTGGCCTCGTTCTTTGGTCGCACTGGCTGCAGAGATGTGCAGTCAGCATCCTGCCTGTCGGGGAGCCACGAGTGCTTGCAGCGGGGCGGCAACTGGCCCCCGAGAGCTCTGAGCTCTGGGCAGGGGGAGAACGAGTGGAAACACTCTCCAGGTTCCTAACCCACAGAATTCCACAGCCTTCTGCTTCCTGGCAAGAAGGAGGTGTTGCTTCCCCCGTGCCCTGAGCTAACCCACGCTGTTACTGGACTGTGGGAAGCAACCCCGGGGTTGGGAGCGGTGGCTTCAGGAGACTCCAGCGTGTCCTTGCTTTTTGTTTTTTCCAGTAGGAGGCTGTAAATACGAGGAAAAACTTAGGAGAAATGCTTAGGAAAGTACAGGAAATGGTGTTGGGAAAATGACAGGAGACTTATTTAGGAAGTACATGCTATTAGGAAATACGAATATTAGGAAAAACATTAGAAATACCAGGACAATTGTAGAAATATCAGGAAAAAATCTTAGAAATACTAGGAAAAACGTAAGAAATATTAGTAAAAATATTAGAAATATAGTAAAAATATTAGAAATATTAGGAACATTAAGAAACTATTAGAAATATTAGTAAAAATACTAGAAATATTAGAAAATTAGAAACGTTAGGAAAAATATTAGAAACGTTAGGAAAAATATTAGAAACATTAGGAAAAATATTAGAAATATTAGGGAAAACATTTGAATTATTAGGAAAATAGAAGGAAAAAGTACTAGGGAAACAACTGGGAAAGAGCTGGTTTACAAAGAATTGGAGGGGGTTTTAGGCTGAAGCGTCGGGGTGGTGCCACGAGGAGGTGACTTGTGGACTGCGAGGAGCCAGCAGCCCCCCGGGGCCGGCTCGTCCCCTGATGGTCGGGGTGCTGTGGAGGAGCACGAGGCAGCCGCTCAGAAGACCCCGCCAACATCTGCGGCGCGGCGCCGGGCTCGCGCAGCCGGCACTCGAGCGGCTCAGCGCGTGGAGCACCCTCTTCCTCTTCTCTGCCTAATGAAGAGCGAAGTGGGGGAGTTGCCTGGTGCTGCCGCGCGCATTCGTTACCTTCCTTTGCTTTCTCCCTTCACAGATGCTCCCAAACTTGGGTCCTTCAGCAGCCACTCAAAACAGCTGACTCAGCACAATGGCCCAAGACTCTGCAGAAGAGGGACGGATCCAAACGAGCCATTTTTTCCCCCAAACATCATGGGTTTCTGTTCCTCCCTTTCTCTCTGAGTCTTAAGAAGAAGTACCCAGAGCACACGTTGACCGGTTCCAGCATCAGGGCAGGAGCGTTGCCTGAAGGTGACCAGGTGACCAGGTAAAACATCCCAGACAACACCCTCTCCTCTTGGACTTCTATCACTGAGAAGCCCTGATTTTGAAGCTGGTGGGCACTGCCGTCCCAGGTGTCCTTCAGCTCCTCACGAGTCCTTTGTTTTGCTTTGCTCTAACAGCAGGGCAGGAGAGCCTGGTCTGAGTGCTGAGAGGAGACCTCATCGCTCTCTACAACTACCTGAAAGGACACCGTGGAGAGGTTGGTGCTGGTCTCTTCTCACAAGTGATTACTGACAGAACAAGAGGGAAGGGGTTCCAGTTACAACAGGTTTGGACTTGATATCAGGAAGACTTTTTTCACAGCAAGGGTGGTCAGGCACTGGAATGGGCTTCCCAGGGAGGTGGTTGAGTTGCCATCCCTGGGTGTTTGAAGATGGTTTGGCTGAGGTGTTGAAGGATGTGGTTCAGGGGTGACCTTGTAAGGAAGGGTGGGTGATTGGACTGGATGATCCCAGGGGTCTTTTCCAAGCAGAGTGATTCTGTGAGTCTGTGAATTTCGTGCTTCGCAGGTAGTGCTTAGCTCGGTTGGATCTGCAGACCCACAGCAAAGGCTTCTGCCTTCTAATGTTTCAGGGCTCAAAGGGGTTTTACCCATCCCTGACCTCTGAGCCCCTCAGTGTCCCTGGTGTTGCAGGCAACTAGCTGCCCTCCCTTGCAAAACTTTCCTGGTCTCTGTCTCCCAGGTGATGGGGAGGTTCCCTGCCCCACGGGTACCATCACTGCAGCCAGCCTGGCTGCAGGTTACCTAACACCTCTTCCCACAGCTTCCACCTGGATCTCCAATTAATCCAAGTCTTTGAAGCCTCTGAGAGCTTTCTAAAGGAGGCTGATGGTTATCTGCCCCACAGAGCCAGGGGAGCTAGAGCTCAGACGTGTGCCAGCAGTCCTGTCACACAGCTCCGTGATGCATCCACCGGTTTCCCCCCGTGTTCACACAGCAGGTCCCCAAACGCGGGAAGATGTTCCCCGCCCTGGCTCAGCCCTGAGGTCAGGGGAGACAACTCCCGTCCCCGACTTCCTGGAACGAACCAGCTGTAGGAGCAGAAGTGTATCTGACAAACTTGGTCTGGCACAGACTGTTCAGTGCAAATCTCGATGCAAATAAGAGAAATGTCAGCGCTAAAAGGAAAGAAAAAGAGAGTATTTAGGGAAAAAAATAAACCTTCGGCTGTTTGGTGGCATTTGTGCATAAAATAATGAGACCAAATATATCACCGTTGGGTTTGGGCCAGAGAAGTTCATAATGTCTAATCCAGCTGGTGGATCATGACTCCCTTCATTATTTAAAGCAATGCTGTGGGAAAAGCTACACAGTGAAGCTAACGAGATGGTGCTGGAGCTGCCACGCTCCTGGCAGCAGCGCAAGAGCAGCGAGCGTGTTCTCACACCAGCAGGGAGACGAGAAGAAAACGTGGAGCTAACGAGGAGCCCAGCAGCCCCTCACGACGCAGACTGAGCCTCACCCGCTGCCGTCGCCCCGGCAGCCTCGCTCGAGGTGGTGTCTTCCTGCTCCTCTTGACCACAGTGCTGGTGCTGGTGAGGAGCTGTGGGACCCAGCCAGGAGGAGGCTGAGCTGGAGCAGAGCTGTCCCCCCAGCTCCCCATCCTGGGAGACAGGAGGTGAGCACCCACCTTGCAATGCTTCACCTAAACCTGCTCCTGAGGAGCCCAGGGGTGGAGCCAGAGCCGTTAACTTTGCACAGATCAGCCCTTCGGGGACTTTTATTTCTTCACCCAGTTCACCCAGTTCCCCACCCAGAACTTTCTGGCATTGCTGTGGAAGTCACATAACGGAACCGCAGGCTGGTTCAGGTTGGAAGGGACTTCAGAGATTATCTACTTCCATCCCCCTGCCATGGGCAGGGACATCTCTCACCAGACCGCGTTGCCCAGAGCCCCATCCAACCTGGCCTTGATCACTTCCAGGGATGGAGCAGCCACGATTTCCCTGGGCAACCTGTTCCAGTGCCTTGGCAACCCCATGGGGAGGAATTTCTTCCTAAGATCTAATGTAAATCTCCCTCTTTCAGCTTGAAACCATCCCCCTTGTCCTATCACTAGAGTCCCTCATAAAAGTCCCTCTCTGGCTTTCCCGTAGCCCACCTTGAGCTGCTGTCATGTTCTCCCCACAGAGCTGAACAGTGCCAGTTCCCTCCGCCTGTCCACAGGAGATGTGCTCCAGCCCTCTGATCATCCTTGTTGCCTCTTCTGGACTTGCTCCAGCAGCTCCGTGTCCCCTCTTTTCTGGGGACTCCAGAACTGGATGCAGAATTCCAGGTGAGGTCTCAATGTCTAATGTCTCACCTCTTGGCTCTTCAATAAGAGAAGATAAAGTGTGGGAGACTGAAATAACTTTATGGAGTCACTGGGTGTCTCAGCAGATGGAGGGAGAATGAGGAAGGACAAGGGAGGCAAGAAGAAGCCATAACCATAGAGGAGTGAGTGTCCGCCGTGTGCTCACCAGCGGCCTGGAGGTGCTTTCCTCACAGGGCAGGTGCCCAGAGGCTGAGCTACAGACTGCCCTTTCCCAGGAAAAGGTGGAGCAGGGTAAGTGCCACCAACCATTGCTGCATCATTATCCTTGGTGAGGCCTTTGTGGTGGCTCTGCAATGGCCACTCACTGGTGGAGCACCAGTGTGAAGTGGTGCCCGTGCCTTGGGCTGACCTCTGGGACCAGCGGGCTGCTGGCATCTTCATAGTGGGATGAGGCAAGTGCAAGAGAAAGGCAGTGGGAGCATCACCTTGGCAGACACGTGTGGACTTTGTACCCTTTGAGGCCATTTCTGTGACTTCCCAGAAGGAAGCCCTTGGCTCTTGCTGTCCTGCTGCTTTGCACGAGGCTCTGTGGGCACGGGGTGAGGTCCGGGAGGAGGATGTGCTGGGGCGTGCGGAGACCGGGACAGAGACTGGGTCAAGGATGGGGACTAGGAAGTCCATGAGCTCACGAGATCCTACTGAGCCATGGAAGAAAGACCCCAGAAGGCCTCCGGGACTCCTCCCAGCTGCAGCTCAGCACGTGCTGGGACGTTTGGGACCTCCGGCCACGGGCTGAGCCGAGCCGCGCCGGGCTGTGCAGTGCCCACCGCTGCCGCTAGAGGGCCCTCGCCGCCCGCGGTAGACCGCGCGGGGCTGCGGCGCGGGGGCATCGCGGCGCCATCGCCGGGCGCCGGGGGGATGCGGCTGGGCTGGCGACGGGGTTTCGGAGCAAGTCAAGGCTCAGGGCAACCACGGGCCTTTGTGGGGCTTTCTGCCTTTGTCTTTTAGCCGCATTTTAAGCGGCTTCTCCTGTGGCTGCCCTGCAGCGTCCCGTGCTCAGCGCACGGGGCTCGCTGCCTGCTGGCGTGATGGAATCGTTCGGGTGGGAAAAGCCCTTGAAGCCCACGAGTCCAACCCCTAGCCCAGCTGTCCCAAGGCCACCGCTAAACCATGTCCCTGAGCTCCATATGTGCATGGCTTTTAAACACGTGCGGGGGTGCACGCGCCCTCCCTGGGCAGCCTGTGCCAAGGGCCGGCGGCCCTTTCCACGAAGAAGTTTCCTCATGTCCACCCTAAACTTCCCCTGGTGCAACTCGAGGCCATTTCCTCTTGTCCTGTCACTTGTTGCTTGTGAGAAGAGGCCAACCCCCTCCTCTCTGCCACCGCCTTTCCCATCTACAGCAAGAAGGTGCCCCCGAACCCCTTCCTTCGCAGCCGCAGGCAGTGGTGGCACGCAGCGCTGCTTCCCCGGGCATCACCCCACTTCTGCGTGAGGACCCCCAGGGTCCATGTGCCAGCACCTCAGAAAAGAAAAGCCAGAAGAATTAAAGCGACGGCCCGTTTAAAGGAGCGTCTGGCTGCTCACTGCTCCAAGCGCTCAAACGCGACTGCGAGCCGAGTGGCAACTGGGAGTACAGGAGGTGGCTTTGTTTTTTGTTTGGCTTTTTCCTTCCCCCTGCTCCTTCTTCCCCCAGAGACTCTGGGTTTTGTTTCAGAAACTTCATAGGCGTAGGAGCTGGCTGCAAAGGTTGAACCACATCTATTCCAAGTTTTAGCTGCCTTCACAAAAGTCATTTTGGCAGCCGGGGAAGCGACAAGACCTGAATCCAAAACCCAGCAGAAGTTCCCTGTTAGAAACTTCAGAGCAGGAAAATGTCTAGCACTTCACAACAATGTGGGCTTTCAGGGGAAGCTCTTTGCAAACTTACGACACGCTAGAAACTTGTTGGATTAAGCCCTGTTTACTCACATCGCACGCCGACGCCGAGTCCAGGCTCCTGCACCCCGGGCAGAGGGCCGGCAAGAGCACGAGACAACCAGCTCCGAGCGCGTAGCCGTGTGTGGCACCAACACGGGAAAGCTGTGACAGCAACTGAGTGAAGTAAATGCTTCTCCTGCAGGAGCAGCTCAGTGCTTCTGAGTGCATCTGAGGCCACCCCTCTTCTCCTTTCTAGTTTGACATTTTCCTGGCCCCGTGTGCTAATGGAAACCGTCCTGAGCTAGCAGGTATCACCTGCCCCTGCAGGGAAGCATCGTCGCCCTCTCCCAGCGCTTGCCACCGGTGAAAATTTCTGGAAATAAGTGAGAAAGCTGAGCTAAAGGGCTCTGCCTTACGCTTGCAGCGCTGCTCCGAGGGTGACAGAGACCGGGAGAGGCTGAGCCTGTCTGCTCAGGTCTGGTGGTTTGTGCTGGTGCAGAACTGAGGCAGGGAAACTGCGTGGACAGATGACCCAGGAGAATCACAGAACATGAGGGACTGAAAGGGGTCTCAAAAGATCCCCCGCCACAGCAGGACCACCCAGACCACGTCGCACAGGAACATGTTCAGGTGGGTTTTAAACGTCTCCAGAGAAGGAGACTCCACTTCTTGGCTGACTTCTCATATTTAAGTGCTTTCCTCCTTCTGGGTTCGTGTCAGCAGAGCTTTCTTGTCATCTTCAACCAGAATGTCTCCTGCCAGGGCTGCTACTGAATTAATTTTCTCTAATGTGCATCTGGAAGCTTTGTAGCTTTGCTCTGTGTGAGAGCAGAATCACTTGGGTTGGAAAAAGCCCTTTAAAGTCATTGTGTCCAATTGTAAACCCAGCTGTCCCAAGTCGACCGCTAAACCACCTCCCTGAGCTCCAGAGCCACAGGACTGTGAACCTGGAGGCAGACCAAGCCTCCAGCTCCTCCCGGGGCCAAGTGTCACCATGACATCTGGCCCAGAGGGATTTGTGCTTTCCAGGGCTCCTCGGTGTGAGGGTTCTGAACCCCAGCAGGGTGATGCTGTGACCATGTGGGAGGGCAGAGTTCAACATTCAGGCAAGAAATCCCTTCAGGACAGTGATTTGGCAATTACTGGTCACTAGCTTGTGGCTGCTGGAGGCCCTTCGCCATTTGAAGGTTTTCTTTGAGAGCCCTACCTGGACAGCCCATGCTGGAAATGAGGTGTCAGCTCAATCAATCTTTGGCCAGATGTTGTTGCTTTGATGTAATTTTGCTAAATAGGTACTTAAAGGGCAATTTGTTGGCAGCAGGCTGAGCTGGACCTGGACAGGCCGGAGAGCTGGGCAAGGAGAAATTGAATGGACTATAACAAGGGCAAGTGTAGAGTCTTGCATCTGGGCAAGAACAACCCCAGATGCCAGTATAGGTTGGGGACTGACCTGTTGGAGAGCAGTGTAGGAGAAAGGGACCTGGGGGTCCTGGTGGATGACCATGAGCCAGCAGTATGCTCTTGTGGCCAAGAGGGCCAACAGCATCCTGTTGTGAATCAGAAGGGGGGTGGTTAGTGGATCAAGAGAGGTTCTTCTCCCCCTCTACTCTGCCCTGGTGAGACCACATCTGGAGTATTGTGTCCAGTTCTGTGTTCAAGAGGGATGTGGAGATGCTGGAGGGAGTCCAGTGTAGGGCAACGAGGATGATGAGGGAAGTGGAGCACCTCCCTGATGAAAGGCTGAGGGAGCTGGGTCTCTTTAGCTTGGAAAAGGAGACTGAGGGGTGACCTCATTAATGTCTATAAATATGTGAAGGGTGGGCGTCAGGAGGATGGAGCCAGGCTCTGCTCAGTGTCATCTAGTGATAGGACAAGGGGCAGTGGGTGGGAGCTGGAACATAGGAGGTCCTATATCAATCTGAGAAGGAACTTCTTCATGGTGATGGTGACAGAGCACTGGAACAGGCTGCTCAGGGAGGGTTGTGGAGTCTCCTTCTCTGGAGACATTTAAGACCCACCTGGCTATGTTCCTGTGTGACTTGGTCTAGGTGATGCTGCTGTGACAGGGGGATTGGACTAGATGATGTTTTGAGGTCCCTTCCAGTCCCTAATGAGTCTATGATTCTATTCTCAGCCTTGAACATCCCTTAAGGATCCAGCGCTCTGACCTGAAGCCTAACATTTCACACCTTCTGTGGTGGCAGAGGACAGGGGAGATGTCACTAAAAGAGTGTCTCTCTGAAGCAAACGTCCCGTGAACAGGGAAGGGCAGTTGGTGAGGGGTTAGGATGATAAGTAGGGTTTGTTAGTTGCCTGGCCCCAGGCATTTGCTGTGTTTGTCTGCGTGAAGCGTGGTGGAGTTTCATGGAGACGAGCTGTTCAATTATTGAGCACTGCCGCGCGTTCGGCGGTGAGACCGGTCTTGGCCCCGTTAATTTTTCATTAAACACCTAAAGCCAAGTGTGCACAAACTCTTGGTTTGCCGTCGGCTTCGTGGTAGGAAACCCCCAGCAAAAGGCACACGGACCTGGGAGGGCAAACAGGAGAAGGGATGTGGGAGCTGGCTTCAGGCTTCCTCGCTGGGTGGATGGGAGACGGAGGGGAAAGGGAGGCAGCAGGAGGGGCAGGAGGTAGAAGAAGGACAGCTCTGGGAAGAGAGGATGAGGGAGGACAAGAGGAGCAAGTAGAGAGCAGCAGGAAAGAGTTTGTGAGTATTAAACGCACCGCTACAGCGATGGGGCTGGTGGAGCTTCCTCTTGGGTTGTGTTGAGTTGGAGATGAATCAGCATTGAGGTGGTGGTCAGGGGCCAGGTGGTTCTGAGCTGCAGCCGGTGCCCTCGCGGTTTATCTCCGCGTGACACTGAGATAACACAAGCCACCTCCTGCTTGCTGCTCCCAGAGCCAAGGGCTGCACCTGCCAGAGGACGTTCAGGTGGGAGCCCGTCCTTCCCCATGGCTCTGTGATCGGCAGCAGGAAAAAATAACTTGCAGGAGGTGTTTGTGTGCGATCGTTTGGAGCATAAATGGCTTGAAGCTGTGGTTGGCGAGTACGGCGCTGGCTGGGCAGGAGATGGAGTAGGAAGCGCTGGATGAGGCGGCATTTGCCAAGCAAGGAGAAGGATTTTACAGTAATTGAGATGTGAAATGCTGAGAGTCTTGACAAGAGTTTTAGCTGTACAGATGGGTAAGGGAGGCCGTATCTCAGAGATGTTATGCAGGAAGAATCTGCAAGCAGCAGAGAGCGAGCTTGGATGGGAGCCCGGGGGGAGGCACCCGGGGGAGCTGCTGCCCAGGTGACTCTGCCGAGTGACAGCATGGAGCAATGAGTGGAGGGGTGGAGGGATGTGTGGAGGGAGGGAGAGGTGGGTGGAAGAATGGAGGGATGGGTGGAGAGATGGAGGGATGGGTGGAGAGAATGAGGGATGGAGGGATGGGTGGAGGAATTGGTGGAGGGATAGGTGGAGGAATTGGTGGAGGGATAGATGGAGGAATTGGTGGAGGGATGGATGGATGGAGGAGTGGGTGGAGGGGTAGCTGGGGGGATGAATGGTTGTTCAAGTGGTGGGCTGGGTCAATGCAGAGCTCCCAGAGACAGGGATTCACAAAAAAGGAGCTGCAGCAGATGGGAGCTGTGGTTCAACCTTGCTGTGTGCAAGCTGACGACAGAGGTGAGAGCCCTGGGTAGGACACAAGTCTCCGGCAAAGCACTAGATGTAGGAGACCAACTCACATGTTCTCATGGCTGACACATGACCAGCACCATGCCCTTCATCTAGTGAGATTTCCAGCTACACAGGAGACCAAAAAGCAATCAATTAGTGCTTATTATAGGCTGTTTAATTAGGGGTAATGGGGAAAACTTACTTCAGTTTGGTTTTGGACCGTTGCTGTTCTACCACAACTTTCCTGTTGTTCTACCCGACCCACTTAACCCTCAGGAAAAGGACTGTTGATGGCATCAACGAGGACTTACAGACGTGTCACAGAGTATCTTGGGGGTCCTGACGCCCACGAGCACCGAAGTCAATGGGGCGGTCAGAGACGCTGCGGCAGCAGGTTACGGTTCAGCCAACCGATGGAGAAGTGAGTGAGCAGCACAGGCTTCTGCTGGGTTATACAGCCCTCAAACCCTCATCTCCACTGCTGGCCCTACGTGTCACCCGGATCCCCCATCCCTGTGTCTTCCCCTCCGTTGCTCCGTCCTCTTCTTTCTCCCCGCTTCCCTTCCCTCCCTTCCTTACCGACCGGCTCATCTGCAGCGTCTCTGCTGCAATCCCGCCGAGCTTAATTTTCACTTTTTTATTGAAAAATCAACATCTTTGGCACTAAAAGCTCCTAATATTGAATTTTCAATAGCAGGTGAAAATTACGCTCCGCGTGATGATGCGGAGGAGGATGCGCTGGGCTGGGGACGTGGTGTCACGGGCACCAGCGGCTCACGTTTGACACGCACGAGACAACCAGGGTGAGTGCTTAAAGAGGAGGGAAGAAGCAGAGGTCCTTTGGGATTCTCAGAGCCAGAAACATGGGGGAAGGAGGTTTTCCAGGCAGGGCAGGGTGGCAGGAGCAGGGTGCAGTTTTTGAGCGGTAGATGTGTGTGTGGAGAAGCACTGGGGACTTGAGGGTTGCTGGGGGACAGCTCTGGATGGTTTGAAGCTGCTGAGGAGCCACTGGAGTGATGGTTAGTGGGTTAGGGTTAATGTAGAAGAGCAGGTGAGGTTGTTCCTTTGTCTAGGTCATGGAGATTTTCCTCCAAGAGCACAGTCCTGCTCTAGTGTCGTTTCCTACTCAGCCGTTGTCGCTGATGGGGACTTTGATGAGGGGGGAAATCACGTAGGTCTCAGGCTCCAGCTAGTGAGACACCCTAAAACTGATCCAGAATGATCTGCTTCTCCCCCTTCTGCTCACCCAGAGCCAAGACCTGTGCAGGAAGCCCTCATCATCCTGAGAGGAGCTCCTAGGGGAGTCATCACATCTGGACTGGCTGAGCACTACCTGACCCCATCAGGCTGGGAGCCCTTGGGTGGCATCAGCCCTGCCCACAGTGAGGAGGTGACAGGAGGGAATCAATTAGGAGGGAAAGCATTGGCTGAAAATGTTGCTCCCTCCCACCAGCCCTGGGGAAATCAGGGCTGCAGAGGGAGGGGGTGTCACAGGCACAGCTGAACTGATCTGTCACACAGGTGTCGGCCCGGTGCTTCCAGCTGTTCGGTTGCCCCCAGATATTTGTGCCCAAAGGATGGAAGGGGAGAAGAATACAGCGAGGGAGGAGGTGAGCTGGGGTGAGCTGGAGGGAGGCAGCAAAGGGGATTGGAAATCCACTGGTGAGGGCACAGAGGGTCCCAGGGCTGGACATGGTGGCTGCTGTCTTGCGACCTCTGGCAGCCCCACGGCACTGCCAAACTGACCTGGCTTGGCCATGGCTGACCCTAAGTGTGGGCCTTGCCTTGCCCTGCCCTGCCTCACCTGCCCAGTAAGGACAGGACAGACGTGTGTCCAGAAACACTGCTTCTAGCCCAGTGATGTGAAGGTGAAGCCCCTGGGGGGGGTGCTCAGCAAAAGGTCCCAAGAGAAACTTGGGAGGTGGGGTCCCATCCGTTCTTAGCACCCTTTGGGGCGCGTTGGGCAGGAGGTCTGCATCCTTGGATCAAGCTCTGCTTCTGGATGGAGCTGGGGGGCAGCTGGGTGCTGGCCCCCCATCTCCACGGATTTCTGTGGGGTGGCAGCCAGGGTGCAGAGACAGTGACCGCAGCTTCGTCCTTGCTTTTGCAGGATTCACTCCCTGAGAAGCCCAGCCCAGCCCCTGCGCCGAATGCGGTCAAAAAAGAACCCGCGTGAAGTGCAGCAGCTGCGGAGCTGCTCTCCAGCAGGTCAGTCCTCAGCCTGTGCCAGTCCACGGGCTTCTTCCTCCCGTTGAACTCCACCAAGTTTCTCCCCGCCCAGCTCTGCAGCCTGTTCTGGTGCCCAGGGCGAGCAGATCCCATGGGAGCTCTCAGGAGGCCTGGACACTCCTGGGATGCACCCGTGGCGCTTGGCGTCACTGCCCAGGGTCGGTCCCTGGGGAAGATCAGGAAGAAAACGTGTTCACACCCGTGTTCGTCGCGTGTCTGCCGCGTCGATAGCAGCGATCTGCTCTGGCGACCGGACTGGGCATCACGGGGCTCGGCCCTGAAGGGTGCCCGGCTGGGTCTGGGAGAGACAGATACTGGGGGATTAGTGCAGCACTGGGAGGGCAGCAGCCCGAGGGGAGGCTTGGCAGCGCCTGCTGGATGAGAGCTCCCAACAATGGGGAGCGGCCGCCTGCCAAACCTCAACACAGCAGGCGAGGCTGGGCTCGGCTCTAGCTCAAGCGGAGCCGGGTAGGACCCTCCGTTTTGGAATAGCGCTAGCAAGGTCTGGCACTTGGAATTCTTGGCATCCACAAGTGTCTTCGCTCTTTCTTATCCCCTCCTGTTCCCAGTAGATTTTGCATCCTTTACAATGGATAAATTATACATGCAGAGTTTACTCTCCTACCCAAGCTTTGAGAATACCCCGGTGCCAGCCAAGGGAGCTGGTGTGTGGGGGAATAGCCAGGAATGTCTAAAATAGGCTGCCCATATGACTTTGGGGATGGGGAAGGGGAAGGAAGAGAAAAAGGAAAAAAGAAAGGAAAAGAGGAAAAAAGGGAAAAAGAGGAAAAAGGGAGAGGAAAAAAGGAGAAAAGAGGAAAAAAGGGAGGGAAAAAAGGGACAAAGAGAAAAAAAGGAAAAAGGGGAAAAAAGGGAAAAAGAGGAAAAAGGGAGAGGAAAAAAAGGGGAAAAGAGGAAAAAAGGGGAAAAGAGGAAAAAAGGGGAAAAGGGGAAAAAAGGGGAAAAGAGGAAAAAAGGGGAACCCAACCCTTCCCTTTGGTGCTTTAAGCAGAAGGGAAGTTTTTGGTTTGCTGTGTGGGAGAGCCATGAACTGGTGGTCCACGTGCCAGTCACGAGCCAGCAGCCCTGGTTCCCTCCTGGCTGCAGAAGTGGCGGTGGCCGGGCCCTGGGGCGAAGCAGCCAGTGTGGCTGCACCCAACCTGGGATGAGATGGAGGCGGCTGCTGTGGGGAGGGCAGGCAGGCGGCAGAGCCCCCACCCCTCCCTCTTTGGCCGGCGGTGGATGGTGAAGACCGAGGGTGGGTGGTACCTGTTCCTCGGCGCTGTCTGCGCTGGCTCCCCACGGGAAGGGAGACACAGACGGTGCAGATCCCAGTTCAGTCAGGGAACCAGCTGGGAGAAGCAGGGCACTTGGTCCCATGTCCCTCTCCCTGTCCCATCACCCACCTGCCCCTTGTTCTCCTGTTCCCCACATCCCCACCAGGCCGGTTCATCTGGGGATGACACAGGGATGGTGCTACCCATCCTCTGGTGGCCCCCCCATCCCCTGGTAGCCCCCCGGTCCTCTGCTGCAGCGGGTTCTCACACACTGGCGCTGGGCTGGGGAGCAGAGGGGCAGCCGCGTTGATGAAGCTTGCAGCGCCGGCCGCCGGCTCGTACTACTACGAGCATCTGAGACTCATTTGAATTCAGGCAACTTTAAGCTCCTTTGGCAGTATGAAAGGGCCTGCGAGCGGATTCCAGTCACATGTGCTCTTGCTTTCGGGTGCCAGCGCGGTGCCAGCGTGATGTAAAGGGGCCGCCGTGAGCCGGAGGATCAGGCCCCGCATATTTTACACTCTTTTAGAGCTTGCTGTGACTCTGCTTATCTCCAACAGTTGAAAAGCGAGTGCCAGTGGTCTCCACGCTGGAGACGTACCGTGCAAAACCAAATATAGCCGGGCTCAAGAACACGCTTTGCATAATGTACATATGTATTTCATTTATTTTTGTAGAAATTCTGCTCCAGCATATGGAAGGGAAGGAGCGATAGCACTGCCTGGAGGCAGATCTAATGTGGTCAGGCAATGTGCAAGCTTCCTCACACAGCTCGAGGAATGTGCCTGAGCTCGGAGCTGTCGCGGGAGTCCTGGACACTCCCGCAGCGGGGAGAACCCGGTGGGTCACACAGGTGACTTGGTGGCTGGGGCTTGGGGTGGGGGGGTCCTCCTTGGCGTCGGATGGCGGAGAAGCCTCTGGAGGCTCTCACCTGGGGCTCGTGTTTTCTAACCCGGAACGACGGATGTGCAAGACTCGGGCTGAAAATAGCTGCGCGGATCCATATTTAGGCGGATCTCTCTCCAAACTTCTGGCTTGCCGCATCGGCTCTGTCCTACCGGGAGCTCGACAAACCCCCCGGCTCACGTCGCGCGGCACAACTACTACTGCTGATCGCGAGGAAGGGGAAGGACGGGCACGCCGCTAACGGAGATGAGGGATAAGGACCACGCTAGGTGCAGTTCAAAGCTGCTCCTTCTCCCTGGGCAGGGACAGGGCTGGACTGACCCCGTCGCCTGGCCCCAGGAGCTGCCGGGCTCCTGCCAGGGCTTCAGACAAGAGCTGTGCTTTGCTCATCTCCAAGTGTTGCCTCTGTCCGTGTCTGCTGCTGGGGATGGGCGTGAGGCACACGTTGGTTCTGCCTCATGCATTCACCCCTTCTCAGCTGCAGCGGGAGCTGACACGGTGTCACATGTACCAGCCCCAGGATGCCTGGCCAAAGCCAGCCCCGGGGCTCCTGCAGTTCCAGGCCAAACCTTGCTGTGCCAAGGGGATCCTCCCATCCTGGTTGGCCTCTGGCTCCCCCTCACTGAGCTCTGCTGGGTTGGACTTCCACAGGCCTGTGGCTTGGTCTAGGTGATCCTGCTGTGGCAGGGGGATTGGTCTGGATGATCTTTCGAGGAGCCCAGTCCCTGATGTCCTGTGCTTCTGTGATCAGCTGGTCTTCAAGTGCCTTGATTTAAGGGCTGATGGCCCGCTGTGGTGGGGAAGATGCTCAGACCTAACTGCGAGTTCATGGTTGAAGTTCATCTCACCACAGCACTCGTTTAGCCCTCAGGAGGTAATTTAGCATCACTGTGAATAATTTAGTGCAATTCACCTGAAAGGGCTACTTCCCTCTTAGGGTGGGGACTGTGAGGACACACCTAAGAGAGGCTGAAGTCGATGGGCTTGATGTTCCTGAGTGGGCTCAGCTGGTGCCCAGCACCAGAGTCACCGATGGAGAAGGGGAGGTTGAAGGAGCAGAGCTCCCAGCGGCACCGGCGTAGGCACGGGTCTGGCTCGCAGCCGCGTGGTTTGCACCAGGTTCAGAAATTGGGGTCGTCCTTGAGCTACTGCTCTGGAGGAGGAGTTGGGCTGGACTGAGGTGGAGAGGTGGCAGCAGAGATGTTTGAAGGGCCAAAGAGCTGTCAGGATGGGAACTCGTGCAGCAGCCCGACAAGACAACACCGTTTCCCACGGTGGGCTCTCCCTTCGCACCCCGAGCCAAACCGTAACTGAACTCCCTTCGCTCGTGCGAAGCGACCGGCTCGATATAGTCTCCTGCAGCTGTAAGCGGGAACAAAATTAGCTCTCGTGTGCTAATTTGGGCCCCAACCCAGCGGAGCCGCTCAGCAGACGCTGGGTGCGAAGCGTGTGAGCTGCTCCACCCGAGGGAACGCCGGAGCTTTAGGCTGAGCATCCCTTCAAGGGGTGGGAGCTCCTGGTTCACAGCGCTGCTGCCCAAGCCCCCCTTGTTCCTGCTGCGATGCCTCCGACCCCCCAACACCTCCACGATAAAAACAGCGGCTCTTTCGCAGGGAACTGTGATCGTCTCTCCTGGCCCCCGAGGAAAAAATTCCCTCTTGGGAATTTCCCTCCTAAAGCTGCCTCTCCTGGCAGGGAATTCCTCATCTGAGGAGCACTGCAGGACTGGGGACCAAGACACCTGTCCTGGTCCGACCTTCACCCCTGCAGCACCGGCTGCTCTCGGCTGCTTGTGGGAAGGTCTGCTGGTCACCGGCTCGCTCCCGGTGCGAGACAGGAGGGCTGGATTTTAATCAGACTATTGACTAGGAGGGAGGCGATGAAACAGGAGAGCGAGTGAGGATTTGCTTGCCCCCCAAAAGCCCCCTCTGAAACGTCTTCTCTGCGAGTGCCTCTGGTGCCAGCGCTCACGCGCGTGTGCATACGTCTGTTGTGGAAATCAGCCCCGGCCTCTAGTTTGCTGCCTTGACGAGCCTCGAAACGGCTCTGGCGCGTCTTCTGTGAAGGGATTCCTGGTTTTCAAGGAGCAGTCACACTCACGTGTCAGAAAGGTACTTTTTTAGAGCAGCCAGACTCTCCTCGCTGAGTTCAACAGGGTCTAGTTGGGCAAGTAAGTCCCCTGGAGGACTTCCTAGGGCACCGATGAACTTTTCACCACTCACTGAAAGCTGGTGCTGATGCTCCTGGCTGAAGTGAGACCATTCTAGAGTGTTTGGGGGCACAAGAGGAGTCAGACACTGAGGGGTGGGGTGGGGGAGTACAAGAGGTTGGATCCATCTCCCCAGCTTGCCAAGAAGCAGAGATCTGGCCAGCAGAACCATGGAGTGTCTTTCACCTGCAGAGGCGTGATGACATCAATCCTGCATCTTCGCTGTGCCTGATCCAGCAGCCACATCTCCAGGGGTGGCACTGGGTGCGTGAGAAATGCAGGGTGCATGGTCTGAAATGAACATTCTGCTCCTCAGGTCTCCACAGGAGTCTCTATCCTGCTGGCAGCGACTCGGGAGATGACTACCATGGACCTGTTTGGTGCAATGCCACCTCTCACAGAGCCCTCAGAGCTGACCCAGCGGCAGGTGTCAGAGCATCTGCAGGAGGGCTGCACACCTCATGGCTTCAAAAAAGGGAGCTGGGTCCCACCACATCTGTAAGAGGACTAGACCACGCAGCAGTCAGAAAACATCTGGGCAATTCCAGGTGAGTGTTTCCTAGCAGCAGCTCCTGACCGCGTGCGCCGTGGGCTGCTCTGTGTGACTTCCCCGTGAGACTCCTTCAGCTGCCAAGGCAAATGCTTGGCTGACAAAGGAGGATCCACACTCTGGTGGAGCAGGGTCCCCCTCCCTGCCTGGGAGGTCATTTGTGCACTTGTCTAGAGCAGGAGACACAGGGAGTTAGACGTGGTCGTGGAGTTATAGAATCATTAGGGATTGGAAGGGACCTTGAAAGATCATCTAGTCCAGTGATGTTGATGATGCTGCTGATGCCTCACCGCTGTGGTTGCCACCACCAGAAGCCCCACTGGGCAGCTGGCCTTCCTGGCTGCCAAGCAGAAGAGACACAAGGTCAAGTGTTGTTTGCTCTCCAAGAAAATCACCTCAAAATGATGTTCGGTCCTCTCCAGCTTCACCAGCTGCCAGCCCCATGGTCTGTGGAAGAGATGGGGAGGGACAGAGTGAGAAACACAGGTGATGGGGCAAGACACCATCTTTTCATCCTTAATGTCCACGTCTGGGGGCTCAGCAATGGCGTGGCTAAATTGTTGTGTGGGCTTGATGCCACAGTCTGGGACGGATAGAAGATCCCAGCTCTTTGGTGCTCAGTCAGACCAGATGTTTTATAGCCTCTGGTGGGATATCAACACACACATTCCGTAGCAGTAAAGGTCAGAGATGGACTCTACAGTGAGTGGTGCCAGCATTCTTGGTGGGGCTCAGGTTAGAGGAATATTTGCCAGCAGGTGACATCTGCGGCACGAAAACTTCGTGCTCAGGAGAGGGAAGCGAGGTCTTGCAGTGGCCAGGACCTCTGGGAGCCACTAGATTGTCCAGAGCTCAGATTGGAACGAAGGGTGTGCAGGGATTTTTCTCTCTTCTAGGGCATGAACTCACCTTGACCAATGGAGCCAAGACCTTTTCAAGCCCTTCTGCCTCTTGACCACAGACTGGGATTTCTGTCCATCGTTTGCTGGCCACGACACAGGGAACCTGGGAGCTGCGACCTTCATCGCTTCTCCTTCCCACACCCCACCAAAGGCCTGCCTGCCCCACTGGGCAGCTGTGGGGAGATGCTTTCCCACGGCCCTTCTCTCCAGTGCCTGCAGAAGCAAGGACCTGAGATCCTCCAGGAAGCTGCTGTTCTGCAGGGAAGCCTGAGCACGGAGCGACCAACCTTTATTCCCACTTGCTCGCTGCAGATGCTGCAGGACAGAGGGACCTTTCAGAGGTTCATCTTCCAGGTACTGCTTTTCCCTTTTGCTGCTGGATCATCCCGCGATAATCTCGTGTGGAAGTTCTAGTTAGTGTAGAGACCTGTCCCCAGGCACGTGTGAACCTGGTGTGCAAGGGGGCTGAGGCAGTGCTGGTGGGTGGGAGGGGAAGGTCTTGCCTCCCTGTCCGTCGCCTTCACTACAACAAGCCGCTGCCATCAGCCCAGATGCCACCGTCCGCAGAATGAGCCTTTGTGGACCAAACTGACCCCAGGTGAAGCCCGGGCGGCTGCGAGCGCTCTGCATGTGGGGTCACGCCGCTGGCAGGGGCTTGAGGGGCAGAGAAAGACCCACCAGACCCTTTGAGGTCAGACCCAGCAGCTGGGGCTGGGCAGCAGGTTGTGCCTGGAGCCTGGGCAGGGCTGACCTTGGCTGAGGAGGAGCAGAGAGCCCCCGGGGCACAGCAGGACCTCCCTGACAGACGGACCAGCCTGAAAAGTGAGGCCTCTGAACAGGAGCCAGGCTGCTTGCCATCGCCTGGTCGGCGTCCTGGGGTGACCTGGACACCAGACCAGCTGAGCTCCCGCGATGGTCGGAGGGCCTGTAGCTCCGTAGGCAGCTTTCCCTCACCTCAGCCCAATGGGTCTGGAGTGCACGGCTCTGCGGGTTCTTGTGGTAAAGCCCCCTTTTTCCAAGCAGCAGTTTCCTGTTACGGAGGGTCTTTCTGAAGGGCTGCCTCCAAGTCACCTGCTGCTTGTTGGAAGGTGAAGCTCCCGTGGGAGCAGCGGTGGAAAGACTCACTCGTGTCCTCTGCACGTTGCCCAGGTCTCGTTGCTCTGTGGCTGTAGGAGCAGGAGAGTTGCAAGAAGGGGAAATGTGTGGGGAGCACTTCTGCGTCCCCCAGGACAGCAGAAACCGGGGAGGGGGCTGAGGGAAGAGGCGGATGTGGTAGTGCTCCCCCCGGGTGCTGGGGTGGGGGTCACAGTCTAGTGGCTCCTGGCTGTTCACAGGGACCAGCCTCAGGGACGAGCATCTCCAGAGCAACCAGGGGGACAATGGCAGGAACGAAGAGCAGCCCCAACCAAGTAGGTCATAAGTCAAACCAGGCTGTCGCGGCCAAACTGGTGTCAGTGGGGACCTTCCTGGGTTTTGTGCTTTAAATACCCCAACCTGAAAGCTCCGACCAGGGCACCCAGTCAGAAGAAGGCTCCAGAAGCAGCTGCAAGCTTTCCAAGGCCGTCAGCGACGCACCATCACTCAGCACACCAGCCCTCGAGTCACAGGTGCCCCTCACAAGAGGAACGGCGGCGACGTGCGGCGATTGTCCACCCGCCTTCCACTTCTCTCAATGATCTCTGAGTCTGCTCCTGGGCTTCTACCTGCCTGAGACACCAGGTTGCAGCAGGTTAGGCTGTGGGTTCTGGTGATGGAGCAGGTAGGAGGGTTTGGGTCTTCACCTCACCCTAAGCCACCGTCCTCGGGAGGTGATCCCAGGCTCTGGTAGAACAAAGGTTGGATGCACTGCCCGTCCCGGCGAGAGGAACAGAAATTAAACTTCATGAACTCGAACAAAAGACTAATCTCCGGGAGGGGGAGGGAAGGGGAAGAGAGAGGAACCGCAGACAATTAGTACTCGACAGGCTCTGACAGAGTCATTAATGAGGGATAATATCCAATTAGGGAGGAGGAGGAGGATGGGAAAGCTGGGGAACGCCTCGATATACTCCAGCAAATTGCTCCTGGCTCCTTCCTGCTCCCCCCAGCTTTGATGACCATCTGAGCAGGAGCGAGACGTTCACGTGAAACATTGCCGATGGAGCCTTTGGAGCTCACAGGTGGGTGGCTTCATGCCCAGACGTCCCCAGAGTACGTCCCCTCCAACGCGCCCCGGCAGAGACGCTCGCAGAGGGAACCCGAAAGGTTCTGGCGATGACTTCACTCAGTTAAAGCCCGTGGGAGGGTTGAGCTTCACATCATGAAGCAAACGCAGGATGAGTAACGGCTATAAACCTGAAATGCACTTCACTGGTGGCTTTTGTCTTTTGGATGGCAGGAGGTGGGTGATATTCCCGAGCTAACAGTGGGCAGGCTCCACTAGAGCCCTGTTTGGGTTGTCTCTTGTCACAAAGGTCAGCAGCAGCTTCAAGGTGCAGAGTTCCCTCCAGCAGGAGGACTTTCCTTAAATAAAAACCCAACCCACCCCACTTTCTACCCATCTCAGCATCTCTTTAAATGTAACTGCTAGGCCTGTTGATGTGACCCAGATCAGCAGCGTCCTGCAGAAGAAGGAAATAACTCTGAGTCCCCGGTGCCTCAGAAGCACTCGTCTGGATTGACAGAGCGAGATCTGGTTCCAGAGAGTCTCCTACAAAAATAGCTGGGAGCAGTTTTCAGGAGTCTGAATTGTCTGGGTTGGAGGTTGTGGGGGCTTTTAGGGGCACGGGTTGTCTTTCTGGTTGAAATAATTTCACATTGAAGGCAACCCCCACCCCCAAACACTAATTATTGACCTCATTAGTGTCTATAAATGTGTGAAGGGTGGGTGTCGGGAGGATGGAGCCAGGCTCTGCTCAGTGGCATCTGCTGATAGGACAAGGGACAATGGGTGTGAGCTGGAACAGAGGAGGTTCCACATCAGGATGAGAAGGAACTTCTTCACGGTGAGGGTGACGGAGCACTGGAAGGGGCTGCCCAGGGGGTTGTGGAGTCTCCTTCACTAGAGATGTTTAAAGCCTGTCTGGATGTGTTCCTGTGTGACTCGGTCTAGGTGGTCCTGCTGTGGCAGGGGGCTTGGACTAGATGATCTTTCGAGGTCCCTAATGTTCTGTGATTGTGTGGGTGGTTTAGCACCTCCCTTAAAGTGATTCCCCAAGTGCTTTTGGGAGTCAAGAAGGCTGATTTAAGTCTCTGCAGGTACTCGACAGAGGGAGAGACGGACGAGCCCCTGAGACTCTTCAAGCCCTTATTGCTTCTTGGAAAAGCAGCAAGTCCCTTTTCCTTTGAAGATTTGTAGAACCATTAGGGATCAGAAGGGACCTCGAGAGATCATCCAGTCCAGCCCTCCTTTATGGTTAGCTTCTCCTCCCAGCGCAGCTGCAAGGAACAGAGACCTTCACGTTCGCAGATGGGCTCTGCGCTGAGTAATCCCCAAGCTCTCGGAGCTCTGGAGGGTGGGACGTCGCTTGCTCTGCCGCTGCTCCTCTTCTCCCCGAGTGCACAGACACGTCTCTGTAGGGGGATCGGACTAGATGATCTTTCGCGGTCCCTTCCGACCCCTAATGTTCTGTGACACCCCCCCCAGCACATACAGCCGGTGGCTAGTGCATCAGCGAGCACGGCCGAGCCCGTTCTTCCCCCTGTAGTGTGCACAGAGGCACCAAGCAGGGAAGATCAATATCAGCTCCTGTTTTGCTGGTCCAAACCCCGGCTCGCTGCAGATAATATCTCAGCAAAGATCCTGATGCACCATGATCTATTGTGTTGCAGCGATGATGCTGCTTGTTATGTCTTTAGCGGTGATTTATCATCCCCTGCGATGACACAAACCACGCACGGGCTCGCGACGCTCCAGGATGGATGATCTCTTCGCGCTGGCAGTGATGGATTCGGCGCTTAGATCATAGTGGCTCGAGACTTGGGCTTCTAGAAGGCACCTACAGCAGTAGAATCCTCTCTGGCTCTCGGGGGTGTTTTTGATGATGCATCAAGCAGCACATCTCCCCCCGTCCCACCACCACAGCTCAAGGTGGTTGGTCTTGTCTGAGCCTCAAAGGGTTATCCGGCCACTCCAGATTACTCATTCCTTTTGCTCTTCCCTCACTACCTCCTAACCTTTAATGTCCTCCTCCTGCATTCTGGTCCCAGGGACATATTTTGCAATTCTGCTGCATGTATAATGAGTATAAAATGTTCCTCTAGGAGCTGGAGAAAGCTCAGATGTTTGGGTACAGTAGTCCCATTCCGACACAACAAGCCCACGCTCAAGCTGTGATCCCAACAGAGAAGAAAGCGTTTCAGGTCTGAGCTGCTCTCATCCAGCGAGCTCCTGCCATAGCAGCTCCGCTCCCACGAAGGGCAAGGACTTGCTTTTGTTTATGTTTATCCGGCGGCATCCACGCGCCCAGGTAAGAGAGGCCAGGATGGGGAGGGAGGTGTTGAAGGGTCTTCCTCTTCCCTGCGGCCAGTGTGCGACATTGGCTGCGGGACGCGGGCTTCTCTGGCAAAGCACGAGTGTCAGAGGCGAAAGGGAGGAAGGGAAGAAGAAGGATGAGGAGGGAAAAGGAGACAATCCCAGTGGAATCACAGGAAGGCAAAAGCTGCCCCTGGTGCGCAGAGCTTGGAGGTGCAGTTGGAGACCCTTTAGGCTCTCCCAGGACTCGCTCCAGCAGAGCCCCCAAGCTCACAGTGAGGTCAAGGGGCGCCTCTGGCCTCGGTCCCCATTCCCGTGCCCCTTTGCAGGTGCAGTGGGGAGATGAGCTGCCCCTTCCTCAGTCCCCCAGCCCAGGAGGACCCACAAGTGAGTGGTCCCACGGCTGCCTGCCCTAGGAAGGCTCCTGGGATGCTGGTTGGCAGCCAGCCCTGGCCCTGGCCCCAGCCCCAGTTCTGCTGCCAAGGAAGCTGTTAATAACCCAGAGCCCACTGTCCCCACTGCTGGGGGGCCTGAGCCCCTCAGGGTGCCTCCAGCCCCCCTCTTCCCCCGCCACAGCTGCGGCCAGTGGGCGCCAGCTCTGCAGGTGCCCCACAGCCAGAGATGCCCCTTGGCCAAGAAGCGCCGGGCAGAGGGCCCTGCTCTGGCACACTGGCTCTGCTGGAGCCGCAGGCGTGTCCCAGGGGTTTGCTCCAGGAGCTGCATCGCTCCCCTGCCGCTTCTTCTCAGGGCAGGGGGTGGACGGGGTGTTGAGCCCCAAACCTGCTGCAAAAGCCCTTGTCTGGCTGCACAGCCCCAACACCCCCAGGAAGGAGCTTTTCTGTCCTTCCAGTGCAGCGCAGGAGCCTGGGGAGAGAGGGCAAGCAGGGACGTCACCCCAAAGCCACGTGGCCTCCAGCAGCCGATGTTTCCCCCTGCTCCTTCCACCAAAGAAGAGAAGTCCTAAGGTGCCCAATTAGTGTAAGAACTGGTTCCCTGTGAGAAAAAAGCCCTATTTAAGGAAAGAGCTCCCCCCGCCCTAAACCTCAGCAAAACAAGGGGGCAACTATCAGCCAGAGGCAGCCGAGCACCGCGGAAAATGTTACCTCAAGCGGTGCGTGTTCAGCCAAGCGGGACGATAACACAGCAGGGCTTTAGAATAGAAGCCCCTTGAGAGTCACCTTCTCGTGGCGTCACCCCTTCAGTGCCCGGGGTGCATGTGTGGCGGCCGCTGGAGTTCCCAGCGGTGGGGATTTGGCACCCAGAGTGAGTGTGCACTGTAAGTACGAACAGGCATCGGGAGCTCGGGAGAGGGGTGTGTGCCGAGAGCGGCCGCGCGGCTCAGCGGAGCCTCACGAGGTGCTCCTCGCGGCTCTACAGCCCTTCTTGGCAACAGCCGCGTTTCCAGACCTCCTGCCTCACCAAAGGGTTCTCAGCTTCACAAGACCTAACGCTTGGGCTCGGGGCTGTCAGAAGGGCTGTGCGGCTAGTTGGATTGTTGGGTGCAGGTGCTGAGAGAGGGGATAACCGGTGAGACAGGCCAAGGGTGAGCAAGAATTGAAGCAAGAGGATCTGCAAGGGCTTTGGTCCAGGTAAAGAAAAGGAAACCTCTCCCTAACCCAAACAGTGACAATCAGATAATGGAGATAAAAATAGGAACAAAGCCAAGGGGTGCAAATCTGGGGTGACAGAACGGGAGAGAAGGGCTCCTGTGAGCCACTGTCATGGCAGCCACAGCAGGGAAGGTCTTCTCCAACCAGGATGATTCTATAGGATGGGAGTGAAGGGAGTGGAGCACCTGCCTGATGAGGAGAGGCTGAGGGAGCTGGGTCACTTGAGCTTGGAGAAGGGAAGACTGAGGGGTGATCTCATTCAAGTTCATAAATACATGAAGGGTGGGTGTCAGGAGGATGGAGCCAGGCTCTTCTCAATGTCATCTAGTGATAGGACACAGGGCAGTGGGTGTCAGCTGGAACAGAGGAGGTTCCATATAAATATCAGAAGGAACTTCTTCCCAGTGAGGGTGACAGAGCCCTGGAAGGGGCTGCCCAGGGTGGGTTGTGGAGTCTCCTTCACTGGAGACATTTAAAACCCACCTGGACGTGTTCCTGTGTGACTTGGTGTAGGTGACCCTGCTGTGTCAGGGGGATTGGACTAGATGATCTTTTGAGGTCCCTTCCAATCTCTAATGTTCAGTGATTCTTAATTTCCTGAGGAGAGCTGAGCTTTCCTTAAACTCTGCTGACCTGGAGGGCTCAAGCGTTAGTGTTCCATGTTCTCCCGTGACCAGCAGAGATGTGAGGCTGCACCTCAGCCCCGTTCCGACAACACCTTGGACACGAGGCTGCAGGTGTGACTGAAGTGGAGCCTCCTTGTCCTCGGCAGCTGAATGAAAAGGGATCCCTTGTCCTGGATCTTATAGGAAGCTTTTCCCTTTCTTGACAGGTGCCTGCAGCTTTTGCCGGTGCTAAAGCAGCTCGCAATGGAAATTGCAGGGCTGGTTTGTCTACCATGTTCTCATGTATTTCTTTCAACTGAAAGTCTCTGGCAAAGTTGACTTGAATTTGCAAGTACGTTTGAGCTGCCCTGAAACATCCTTTGTGGAAGCACCTGGTATTTTCCAAAACACAGGGTGATGATGGTGGTGGTGGTGATGGTAAGAGTAGTGATAGCAGCTGCTATCGCTCAGGTAACTCCACCAATGGATTTTGCTTCATCCTTCGAGTTGATGGAGCCCTCACGGCTGCAGGTGCGCAGCTCCACGAGTCCTTTCCACAGCTCCCGGGTCAACCCTTCGCAGTGGTACTTCACGCACGGCACCGATGAAGTCGAGCTGCGTCAACACCGAGCTGTGGAAGGAAACACGGAGCAGAGCCGTCGTCTGCGCCGCGCCCTGACACACGTGGAGGTTTGGAGCGTCTCTCGGCACGTAGCCTGCATTCGATGTTGTGTCTCTGCCCCTTGTTTAACCAGCCTGGCTCGTGGCGCTCGGTAGCCATCGCCGTCAGCCGGTCTGATACGGACAGCTGTGCGGGGATGGGGTTTGGGAGGCAAAGGGAGGCAAACAGAACCAGAGGCAGCTCTCTCGCCGCGCTCGCCCGCGTGCCGGCGGTTACCGCTGTAGCGGTTAACAAAAGACACAAAGACACCCCTACCCAAAACACAGCAGATGAAGACTGAATTATTTTATTCCTCTTCAAATGGCACATCCGTTTGACTAGCTCCTACCTTTTCCCACTTGGCAGGGCCACTGTTGTGGCTAATGTATATATTCCTGCAAACAGCGATACGTTTCCAGTAGCATCTTCCACGACTTCTCTTTCTTTCTTCCCTTTTTTTTTTCAATGAGCAATAAAGGAGGTTGAGGTGGGATGTGTTTTATCCCACCACATTATATCATTCCTCTTTTTCCTCTTTGTTGGATGGCAATCAGGAACCCTCATGCCAAGCTTGGGAAGCAACAGCATCTGGCTCCTTGGCAGATTCTGCAGGCGGTCTTGTTGCCAGCCTCTAAGCTGTGTCTGGGTCTGCTGCATGGTTTGGCTGCAGATGGGCTCTCTGGGTTGCCTTGTGCTTGTGGGTGCCAGTTCTGGCTTACCTTTGATTCTGAGGACTTTACTCATTTTTATTCATTTGTGAATAAGGACCCATCCAAATGCTTCGTGAAGCCGGCATCGGAGGCGCACCGATATTTAAAGCGAAAGGGGAAGGAGGCTGCTTCCCTTCCCCCTCCCCTCCTCAGGATGAAACATTACAATAGCATCTGCAAATGGATCTGGATCCATCGCTATTTCCATCATAAATCAGAGGCTCAGGGCTTAGCCATGAATATTCCTCCCAGAACGAAACGCGAGGCTGCTGCTGGCGTCCAAAAGGTTCCGAAGGGTTTCTCAGACCACCTAGGCATTCGCTCTCCCCCTGCCCCTTCTTCTTTCGGGGAGGATCCTGTTCAAGACCTGACAGTCCAGCACTGAGCATCTGTCCGCAAACATCTGCACGACAATGTCGGTGCTGTCTCTGGATGCTGATGTTCAGCAGAGCTTCAGAGACACGTGTAAGAGCAGAGCCTAGAGTGTCTGTCTCTCTGACCTGCAGAGCACCGAGGGCAGGGAGGGTGCAGCGGGGAAGGGCTGTACCCCCTCTCTCTGTCTCCTGCTCCAGCACCTGCTATCAGCTTCTGCCCTGCTAGAGGTGTCACTGATGAGACCTGCTTCAGCCACCCGGATTTGGGCACCCAACCCCCTCGCTGGCAGGAGCTGCCTCTCCTGGAGGTGATGTGGGGAGAGCCTGTGCTCCCTAATCAGAGGTGTCAGGCTGCTGTCGGGGGGAGCCAAGTGCTGCTGCCCAGCCAGCACGTGTGGGCACCGCACGGCACAGATGGTCGGGGGGGCTGCCCAGACACCAAATTAAGCTTTCGAAACACGGTGTGAGTCCTAGCGGCTTGGAAGGGACCTTTGGTGGACCACCCCGCTCACCCAGACCCTGGAGTCTGCACCTCCTCATGACTGGCCAGACCAGGAACGGCTCTGCATGAGTTTCAAATGTCAGGTCTCATTTTTGCCTGTAGGTCAGCACCTCGTCTGAAGTGGATGTTTTTCACGCTGGTAAGAGGACACAGAGCAGATCAGAATGACGACTGCGTAACCGGCTGGGATCCTTACGGTGAACCTCTCCCCTTTCTTGCAGGAGAATTCATCAGCAAGTCACACTCTGGCATCAAAAACACGAGCTACTGTCTCCAGGAAGGTCTCCAGCATGGAGTCTTCTTCTCTGGAGATGTTTAAAACCCACCTGGATGTGTTCCTGTGCCACTTGGTCTAGGTGATCCTGCTCTGGCAGGAGGATTGGACTAGATGACCCTAGGGGTCCCTTCCAATCCCTAACGATTCAGTGACTCTTTGTGTTTGCCTTACTCACACAAACACCACTGAAGTTTATGTGTTTGTGGAATGTTTTCCTTGTTTGCTGTTCTCTCTGACAAGTTTCACCTCCTCAGAAGGAAACAACAGGGCTACTGTCTGGGTTAGGTGATCGGCTCAGGACTGGGAGGGCCGAATGGCAAGCAGAAAGCTGTCAACACAAACAGCTCATAAATAAGGCACAAGATGAAAATCATGAGTCTAAACCATCGACAGCCCAAAGCCAAAAAGCACCTGAACCTTCATGCTCAGCGCGGTTCCAGCTGGTCCATCAACCAGCAGAAGCTCTACGACCACGGCAAGTAGTATTGAAGCACGTAGTGTTGCTGTTGCTCTGTTGTGCGTGACTGGAGCCTCACGGAGGAGGCTTGGGGAGACATCTCTTGCCCTGTGTTCACAGCCTGTCAAAGATGCTCAACAGAGAGTCACTCTGTGTGTCCAGAGCCACCTCTGCCAGTTGCACCAGGGAAAGTTTGGGTTGGACATGATGGAAAATGAGGCCTTGGAAGAGGCTGCCCGGGGCGGGATTTGACTCTCCATCCCTGGGTGTGTTGGAAAGTCCTGTAGATCGGAGCTTAGGGACGTGGCTTAGTGTTGGCCTTGGGACAGCTGGGTTAATGGGTGGGCTTGACAGTCTTTTGCAGCCCAAAGGGTCCTCTCCTACTGTGATCTCAGGTCATTGCTAAATAAGCATAAAAGTAGAGGATTCAGCTGCTGCTGCTGGTGGTTTGCTTGGATCTGGGCACGGTGGCTAAGAAATGGATCGTTACAGCTGCCTCGTGGTCCAGTTTCTAGTGGGCCGAGGAGCACACCACTAAAGCTGTCAGCCCACTTGGCTCCCATCGCTCTCGTGTTTGGCACTGAGACTGGATGAGCACAGGGGAAGGATCCTGCTCTGAAGCTTGAGCTCAGGACAGAGACATGTTGGAACTGCAACGTGAGATGCCTGCACACCCCCTTCTTGCATGGTCCTGTTCTCTGGGTGAAGAAGGCATTTAGGAACCCGTGGGGCTAAGAGTTCTAACAATTTTATCATTCCTATGGTTTGAGAAGGTGGTCAGGCTTAAAAGCTCTGCTCCAGAAAGGGGGGCTTGTGGAGCACATTAGTCTTTGGGCTAAAAGCAGCCCCTTAACCAATTGTCCAGGTAATTTTGGAAAGGAAACCTGGAGAAAGCCTGTGTCAGGAATTGTATTGATGGCTTCCTTTGGTTTGGAAGTTGTGCCTTGTCCTGCTTTGAGCAGTCATCCATAGGGCATTTAAACACCTTCTCATGGTTTTAGCTGTGCCCGTCCATTCGTCTCCCTTCGGTGGCATTTTACCTGCAGACCTGAGGCTCTTGCCGTTTGCCAAGACGGATCCTGAGCTCCTCACTGGGCAGCAACGCACGCACACATGAGCAGCAGCTGCTCCTTTGTGTGCCTGGAACAGGCAGAGCTTGGAAAGTCAGAAGAGCCGTGTAGAGCAGCCCGATGCATGCAGAAGCAGGGTATTTGCTGCGTGGCAAGCCAGCTCTGCACACGTTGGCCCTGCAGAATCACAGAAGCTCTACATGTCTTCTAGACCTGCCCGTTGGGCTCCGATTTCCAGCTCAGGCAAGGCAGCCCAGCGTGCGTCGAATGTCCTTGGAGTCCTCCAACCACCCTGCCCAAGGGGTGGGACAAAGTAAAACAAGCAAAGCAAATCTCAGGTTTTGAACACTGGGTTTGGTTTGGTTTCCCCTTTTCTCCCGAGTAGAAAACTCCTGAGTAGTTTCGGCTTTTCGACTCTGTTCTTGCTGTCCAAGGGTCTGACAAGGTCTTGCTCTTACAGCCCAGGTTGGCCCAGGCTGTGCACAGACTTTGCCTTGTGTGCTAAACCAGGAGAGGAGCTAAAAGAGATGTGGTTGGGGATATGTGAACAAGAAACAAAAGATGAGTGATTAGGAAATCAGAGAGATATGAGAGTAGGGTTTAGACTTTCTTGTTTTGCAGCCCACAGGAGCTTCCTTGTCTACTTGTGGTGGAGAAGGACAGAGAGCAAACTGCCTCCTGTTGGCGTCGTAAGGTTGCTTGTGAACCCCTGACCAGGTAAAGGCTGACCCCTTCAACAAGCTCACTTCTGGTGAGGAAACCCCTTCCGTTCTGTTCCACAGCAGCAGGACAAGGTCCGGGATGTTTAAATCCTCGGTACTTTCTGCCGCTTCCCGACAATACCCAATTCATCGGGCCAAGGCCTGAATACGCGCCTTCCTCGCACCGTTTCACAAAGGGATCGGAGCCCAAGAATAGGAGAAGCCGCCGCCGTGCGACAGGAGGTATAAATATGAATGTCAGGCTGCCCGTCAATGGAACCCTTTAAGATGCAGGGGAGCGCCACGGTGCAGCGGGCCACGGAAACACAATGAAATGATAATGAGGACGAGCGGAGATGAAGACCACCCACCAGTAGGTTTATGACTATGACTTGGAACGACAGTTGTCAGCAGGGCCATGGCCATTGTGGTCTCCAGCGCATGCTGAAGCGGCAATTGTGCGCGGACGGCTTCGCTGTTGCCTCTGACAAACAGCAGCCAGACTATTTATGGACAGACCCCGGCCCCATTCTTGTGCGCTCGGCTGTGTCGGTAGGTAGGGGAGAGTGGGAGGCTGCTACTTTGTCCTGGCAGGTTTTCCCATAGTCACTGTCTGCTACTCCTTGCATAATTTTCTGAGCAAGAGAAATGGTTCTTCTCTGGCCTCTTCCTGGCCTCCAGTGTTCATCTTCTCTTACACAACCTTCTGCCCCACTTCAGATCAGGGTCAGGAAGATCCATTTGGCTCTTGCGTTCCTGTGCGACATGGTCTTGGTGATCCTGATGTGGCAGGGGGATTGGACTGGATGATCTCTTGAGGTCCCTTCCAGTCCCTAATGATTCTATGATTCTGGAGGTAGGAGAGCCAGGAGGCCTGAATGATGGAGGTGTGGAGACCAGCTGCATGTCCCACCCAGTCCTATCCAGAGGGGCTCTTGGACAACAGACGTTATGTCCTGCCTGAGCACCAATTCCTCATCTCAGCTTTCCCAGGCACAAGGTAAGGAGCAGGTGTCCAGTGGTTCTTTGCCGTGAGTGAGATTCTGGGTGGGAAACTCAGCCTTTCCACCTGTAGACACCTTCCCAGCTGTAAAGCTACTGGGTCTACCATGGCTGTAGAAGTGGTCGAGGGTAGTGTGGGAAACTGGAGTTGCCCCTCGCTCTGGGTCCTTGAACTCACCACTCCTTGCATCAGAGAATCATTTAGGGTGGAAAAGACCTTGAAGATCATTGAGCCCAACCATTAACCCAGCTGTCCCAAGGCCACCGCTAGACCGTATCTCTCAGTTCCAGACCTACACCACTTGCAGCACATCCAGGGATGGTGACTCAACCGCCTCCCTGGGCAGCCTGTTCCAATGCCCGGTGACCCTTTCCATGAAGAAGGTTTCCTAATGACCAACCCAAACCTCTTCTGGTGCAGCTTGAGGCCATTTCCTCTGGAAAAGAGGTCGCTGGTGGATGGAACGCACTGTGTGTTTAAATCCAGCGTAGCTGTGGGAGCAGGCCATGAGGAGTGGGATTAGTCAAGCAAGTTCACACACATTAGCGGTGCCTAAGGAGAGCTGCTCTCCTGTGCTCCTCTGTGCCCCGCTCAGCTGTGCAGCCGTGCATCTGGCCTTGTGTTTCTCTACCTGGTCTCATAGGTGCCTGCTGTCATACGGAGTGACAGAGCCCCGGAGCTGGGAGCAGGAAACCCCTGTGTGGGGCCAAGCGTGGGACTCGCGTGAAGAGGCCACTTGAAACAAGGGACTCTGCAAAGAAATGCCAACACCTGCAAACACAGAGGTGTTATGGGCAAAGCTGTCGTAAGGGAGCCCCATTTTCTGGCAGCTCTCCTGTTCTGGACTTGGCTGGGCTCCTCCACCCTCGGTACAGCTTGATCTCCACGCCACGTGCAGACCAAGCCCCCTAGCCCGGTGTTTTTCAAACCATTTGCTTGACCCCCATGAAGTTTGACGCTTGGTAGGGGGGAGGTTGGTGCCCGGTGGCCAAGGGCTATTTGTTTCTGTGCTGTTGTGTGATCATGGTCACAGATGATTCAGCAGGAGCAGACCCATCACTCTGCCTGGAAAAAGAATTCTGCTGGGGCTTCAGTTTGGGGTGGAAACAAAACAAACCCAATGGACAAGACCATCCCTGCAGCACTCTTCGGCATTTTGAGGGAGGACTATTGAGCTGCAGTTGGAGAAGCAACACCGGAGAAGTGTTATCTACATAACCAATGGCTTGTGTGAAGCAGGAGTCACGTCGTCCGGGGGAGATGTGGATGTCTGCGAGAACCCGCAGACCGAACCGGTGCCTGCAGGTCCGTGTCTTGGTGCTGTTCAGCCAAATTTCTCCTGCCATGAGGAGGTCACCGGTCATGCACCTCTTGTATTGGACACTGCCAAGCTCTGTTTGCTGTCATCAGGAGGGCTCGGGGAGGAAGCTGTTGAGGTTTTGGCGGTGTGTTGGGGAGGAGAGAGCTGCAGCTGCAGAGCAGTTGTTGTCACAACACCTGTTCATCACCTCCTGATACCCAGCCCCTCTTTGCTTACGTCCATCACCTCTGCAAAACCCCACCTTTGCACCCAGGGATCACCTCTCGACCTGGGGAGACTGGGCTGGGTTTTGCGGCGGCGTTTCTTCCTCAAACCCAGAAAACTCTCGAAGCCTCCCAGCCGGGAGAACAGGGACAGCTTTTCAAATGTTTTGTTCACTTTCACTTGAAATTCAACCGGGGAGTCTAAATTAGGAAAGCTGCTGCATTCCAGCTCAGAAAGCAGCAGTGCTCTGGCACAAAGAGGAGCTTCGGCTACTCCTCCTCCTCCTCCTCCTCCTCCTCCTCACCATACAGAAGCCCCCTCGCTCTGGGCTGCCTGGTCCATTCTCCCAGGTAGGAAGCTCGGTGGGGAGCCCATGTCATCACCGTCCTTCTGCGTCTGCTCCGGCGCGGAGCCCCGTGTCAGTGACGTGCTAACACACAAGAATAATCAGCTCATCTAATCAGCTTCATTAGCTGGAGCTGGAGAGCACAGCTCCGCTGCCCAGCCCCGCAGACGCGCAGCCTGCCTCTCCGCTCCATCTGCTGCGGCCAAGCAGGACTGAGCTGCCCGTTCAGCTCTTCACGCACAAGCGCAGGAGCCTGGGACACCGCGACACGTCAAGCATGTGCCATGGTCTTGCTTCACACGTGTCACCAGGGGATTGCTGCTCCTCCCCTGGCTCTTGCACGTAAGACCACAACCACCTCCACGTCGGTGAAGCTGCTGGGACGAGGGTTTAGGTTGTTCCTCTCTTTGATTGTTTTTTGTGGGGCAGAGGGAAGGTTCTGGTCCAAAATTCATGACAAGGGCTCGTGGAGGTCACCCCGTGACGCTGGTGGTTGACTCTGTGTCATGGATCCCTGCTGGGAGAGGGGATTGATGGCAGGGCAAGAGCCCATGGGACACTCAGGGCTCCCTGTGTTTCCATAGGGGCAGGACTCCAGCAGGTCATGAGTTTCACAGATCTCTTCACTCGCTTGGAGCTTCTGAGTGAGAGTATTTGTGGAGAGCTCTGGAGTTATTTTTGTGGGAACGGCTCTGCAGCCGAGCACTTGTCCAGGAAGAAAACAAACCCAAATCAGGCCACCGCGTAGATGAAAAGGCAGGTGGGAGAGGGCTTGAGCATGTCCAGCGTGTCCAGCAGGCTCTTGCTATGAAACCCCCCAGGGATGGTTGTCTTCCCCAACGCTGCTGCGTCCTCAGACAATGATGAATAATCACCACACGCATGAACCTCTCAGTCGTTGGTTATCGCCAGGGGTCTGTGCAGCAGTATCTGTTGCTTACACTCAAGTTCTCTTCTCTCTGTGTATTTTTAGCGTGGATGGAGATAGTATCAGAAGATGTAGTGACATGTGACACGCAGGATCCGTACGTAGCTATGGGAATGCACCACGGAGGAGGAGCTCCAGCTTGCTGCCTGGCTTCTAATGCCCATCACTTCAGCAGGATAAGGCACGTTATGGAAGCAGATGAAGGGGCTCCCCGTGGTGCCTAAACACCAGGAGATGTATGTTTCCCCGTACCTGCACCCTCCCTTTGCCTTGGAGGTCCCTTCCGATCCCTCATGTTCTGTGATTCTGGGGCTTGGTCTAGGTGGTCCTGCTGTGGCAGGGGGATTGGACTCGGTGATCTTTTGAGGTGGTTTCCAACCCCTAACGCTATGCGAACCCCCTGGAACAGCTGACAGCTTTAACAAGAAAAGCGCGCCTGCTGACCGCGCGCAAACCGTACGTCTTGCGAGATCAAGTGGGACGCGCCGCCCAGATGCCAGAACAAGGAGCCGGGTTCTTGGAGGCTGGGCTTCCCCACTTCTTCATTAGAAGCCAATGGCTTCAATGTCAGCGCATCGGCCTGGCCAGGTCCACGGGTGAGAAAGGGAACTGGGGCTCTGAAGTTCTGCCACGGGGCACGAGCTCTGCCGAGCCGAAGGGAGAGGCCGACCGTAGGGAGGGGAAACAAAACGTGGGCGAGGCTGTTTCCTTGATTGTTTGCCCGTCCTTTTGGACGCCGAGTGCGGCACTTCAAAGTTCAGGTGTTAAAAAAGGAGTGGTGGCTTCGTGAAGGGTTTGTCAGCGAGCTGCGGAGTTTAGAAGGCTGTTAAAGACACGAATATAAATGTCTCCGCGCACACACCCCACAGGGACAGAATTTAATTTAGCTGGAGCTGGTGGTACCTGACACTTTCTGCTATGAGAGCCTGCTTTCAGTTTGCTCTAACTTTGCCAAGATTTAACCATTCGGTGTCTACCTCACGCTGAATATTTTGCATCTCCTGATTCCACCGGCAAGGTGATGAAAAGCTACCCAGCGCCGTGGAGCGAGGGGATCTGGCCACACGGGAGAGGGAGTCAATGGCAGCAAGAACAGCAGGAGGGTGGACAAGGGAGGGGGCAAAGGGAGCTGTAAGGTGGGTCGGAGCGGGGACGGCCAGGCATGGGAGAGAGCCATGGGATGGGGCGAAGGGCAAGGCCAGCACCAGAGGCAGCCTGGGAGAGAAGCGCGGGAAGGGGTGAGAATGAATGAAAGACCCTGGAGCCATCTGAGCAGTAAATCCTCGGGTGTCGCATTCATCTTCTTCAGGGCTGGGGGCTCTTTTTGGGTTGTTTTCCCCTTTCTTTCTTTTCCCCAGGCTAAAGAAAATGATTTACGCAGCAGCAAGCGTAAGGGGGCCCCATTCTCCACTGGCTGGTAGGATTGCTGTCAGGAGCACGGCAGCAGCAAGGCAGGAGAAGATGCCTGTTACCATTCCAAACACCCGGAGAACGACTTCGTGGTCATCACAACCGTTTGCTTGCTGCTCCCGCTGAGCCTGCGGGGTTCATGTTCCTTTCCCAAGCGCTAGGAAGAGGCGGTGGAACCGCAGGAGAAGGCAGAAGAGCTGAGAGGGGAGAGAGAGGGCAGAAGGGGACAAACAAAGACGCACAGTGAGGAGGGAGACAAAGCACAGAGCAAGTGAGGAGACGCAGATTGGGGAGGAACTGCCAGATGGGGGGCAAAGAGCCAGACAGCGTCTCTCAGCACATGTAGCTCAACCCCAGCACGAATTGTCCTTCTGCAGATCTTCCTTCCCAGAGGTGCTTCACCTCTTGGGTGCAGGGCTGGGTGCAGCATCAGCTGTAGGGGTAGTTGGGTGTTGGTGCATCAAAGGATGGACTCCTGTGCACCAAGACACTAGCAAAGCCTGAAGAAACTCCTGCATCCCCTCTCTCGCCAGCTGCTGCAGAAACCCCTGGATCCCAGGAACGCCCCAGGCATTTCCTTGGGACCAGAAGGCAGCCCCACCAGGGGTGAGCCGAGCGACGGGGTCCACCAGCACGTTGTGTGGAGCTGTTTACCTGCGGTACCGCGCACCCTCTCAGAGCAGCCTGCGCCTGCGTTTGTGCCTGATCCTCGGATCGATGATAAGATTGTGCTCGCGGGAGCTGCCGCGTCGCACTGCCGCCGGGAGACAGCGCGTAGCCAAGGAGGCTTCCCTCCTGCTCCAGCGGCAAGTAGCCACCACCGGCGTTCGTGCGAGGAAGGTTATTTCGGAAGCGCAAGGACTCGCACGATGTTTCCAGGAGATGTTGCTCCTCCTGCGTCTGTTCCGAAGGGGAAAAGGAAAGGAGAAAGGTGGAGGGAGGGTTCCAGCCAGCCCCCTTGGCTTTGCCAATGAGTGCTCTGAGAGGCACCGCACGCTGCCGCACGCCGGCTGCATCGAGCTCACAGGCACTGGCCTCGGCGAGGAGTGAGAGCAATCAAGGAGTCGCATGTGAGAGGAGCTCAGATCTAGACGGTGCCTGAGGTCCCTTCCAGCCCAACTCATTCTATGGTTCTATGAAGTGCCACCCTGGACTGGGCAAACTGGTTGTGTATTTCCCAGTCGTTCCCTAAACCTCTGGTGGGGCTCAGCGCACGAGGCTTTTCTAAATGCCTGCAGAAGCCCTTTGGTGGCCAGTTTTCCCACGGAATCATTAAGGATGGAAGGGACCTCGGAAGATCATCTAGCTCAACCCCCTGCCAGAGCAGGACCACGTAGACAAAGTCACACAGGAACATATTCAAGTGGGATTATAGCTCCTAGATCACTGAACCATTAGGATGTTCCTATTTACTTCTTAGCAACGACACCAATCCCCTGACGGATGCGATCGTCTGCGGCAGTCAGGCTGCTCTGCCTGGTGATGATCCAGAGGAGAGGAGAAGATACAGACATGTGTGGGGTGGAAGAAGGAGGCCAGGCAGGGTGACTGCTGTGGGTTAAACACCTCTTCAGCCATGAAGAGGTCACGGCTTCTCCTGTCGCTCTCGCTTTTGCTTTCGCAGACACTCTGGTGACAACAAGCACCAGCAGCACCTCGATGAGTAAACTAGGTCCATGACACCAGTGGAGGGCATCGGCATTTTTTTGTTCACTAGAACAAGCTCTGGGTCTTTTTTAAAAGCTGTAGTCACACAGCTGTAGTCTGGACTCCCACGTTTCAGCTGTTCCCTCTGTCCACGGGTAGAAGTAACGTGTCCCTTGCTGAACAGCTTCTTTAAAAAACCCCCAAATCAGATAATCAATAGCAGCCGAGGGGAGACAACCAGAGGAGGTGTCTGCAGGTTTCACCAGAGGAGGTGTCTGCAGGTTTCACCAGAGGAGGTGTCTGCAGGTTTCACCAGAGGAGGTGTCTGCAGGTTTCACCAGAGGAGGTGTCTGCAGGTTTCACCAGAGGAGGTGTCTGCAGGTTTCACCAGAGGAGCTTCAGGCAGGGTGTTAGGCAGGCTGTCTTCACCGAAAGGGTCGCTAGCATTGAAACAGACTGCCCAGGGCAGTGGTGCAGTCCCATCCCTGGAGGGATTTAAACCTGGAGCTTAGCCATGTGGGTTCACCACAGTGAACTTCACCTGCAGAGCTGGGTTGAAGACTGGACTTGATGATCTCAACAGTCTCTTCCAACCAAATTGGTTCTGTGGTACCTCAGCCTGGAGGGCCCAGGCTGGACCTGCCAGCAGCACCAGGCCATGTTCATGGGTCCACCATGGCCATGAACAGAGCAGACTCTCTTGACATTGCAGAGAGGCGTAAGCCGCGGCACACGCGGGCAGTCTGCCACGGGCTGCAGACAGGGCAGGAAAACGCCGCGTTCCCCGGCAAGACGCAGAGGATTTCCTGCCGAGGGTCAAGAAAACACCTTTCCATTGTCCCCGCCGTGTCACGGGGAGTCCTTGTGCTCCCAGCCTGGCAACCGGGGAAAACAAGGGAGGTTGCCTGGCGTTTCCCGCGGAGCTGCCGCCTGGCTGGCTCACCAGCAGACCCTGCGCTGGCGACACGGCCGTCCTCACGGCCGCTGGCTGGCTGCGGAGGTGGAAAGTCTGTGTGGCAGCCCAAAGGGAAAACATAAAAGCCGAGTTTGAGACAAACAAATGTTTGGGGGAAGGCAGCGGGGAGCGGACACCGGGCAGCTCTCCAGAGCGGGGCGTGCGCTCCGACACCCTTGAAATGGGGCGCAGCAGAGCAGCTGCAAGGGCTTGAGCGGTGCCTTCATCCGAGGCCAGCTGTGTGACCGGGGTGTCTGGCCATGAAGGTCCAACTCAGGGCCATGGAGCTGTGCAAGAGGCCACCTCCATTGCATGGGACTGGGCTGGTGGCCTTGGTGAAGCACACTAATGAGCCCAGTTTGTTTTTTCCATCCCAGAACCGGGTGGAAGTTGGCTTCAGAAGAATTAAAATTAAGATGTAGTTAGGAGGAAATACGGGCACATACTTACAGTTCTACTCTTTGCCTGCTTCTCTGTGTTGAACGGATGAATGGACAGATATCTCCGCTCGAGTTATTTTTACCCAGGGTGCTGATTCACACAAGTACCAAGCGATAGGACTTGAGGAAATGGCCTCAAGTTGCACCAGGGGACATTTAGGTTGGACACCAGGAAAAACTTCTTCACGGAAAAGATCATCAGGCCTTGGAACAGGCTGCCCAGGCAGAGGGTTGGGTCGCTGTCCCTGGATGTGTTTCAGAGTCATGTAGACCTGGAGCTTGGGGACACGGTTTAGCTTGGGACAGCTGGGTTAATGGTTGGACTCAATGACCTTCAAGATCCTTTCCAACTTGATGAATGCTTCCATGATTCTTTGGCAGGAAGGGCTTTGCTTTAGCTAAAATACAGCTGGGCCCCTAATGTTAACACAGATGAAAATACAGACCTGTGGGACCACAAGTCTTTATCTTCTGCGGTGGGTAACAGCACGGTCCTCACCACCACGTGTCTCTAGAGCACTCCGCGTCCCAGGCTGAATCCTGACCTGCTTTGAAGTCCCCTGATGGAGGCCAGGGAAGCCCCAGCTCTGGTCCTGCTGGGCTGACACTCCTCTGGGATTAAAGACACCATTTGCCTCCTGAAAAGCTTTTGCAAACCTGCATTTGCTCTCTGTCATAACACTGGTCCAGCACGTGTGGAACGAGAGCTCCTGCAGGAGAAGCAGAGTCAAAGAGTGTAGGAAACTGCTTTTCCTGCAGTTTCAAGCCAAGAAATTCTCACTGTGACCCTGCAAAATAAGGTCCTCTCAGAATACATGTGGGGAAAAGTGTAAATCAACTTATTTGATGATTTAGGAAAATGGTTTTGATTTTGCAGTAAGAGAAGCTCTGAAAAGTGAACTTGAAAAAGAAAGAAATTCAGCTGTAAGAGCTGAAAAAACACAGACCCGGCGCCTGGGATGTTGCCTCTGGGCTCGAGAAATGATGGCTCAGTTTCTGGCTAAAGTGTAGGTTTTCCTTCTGGCCTCGACAAGCGAGTGTGTTCTGGATTCCAGTGCCCCTTGGAAGTCCAGAACTGGGGTGCAGCTGTCGGTTGGCTTCATCGTGGATGGTTGATCACAGAACCACACAGAATCAGAGAACATTAGGGATTGGAAGGGACCTCGAGAGATCATCTAGTCCAATCCCCCTGACACAGCAGGATCACAGGAACATATCCAGGTGGGTTTTAAACGTCTCTTGAGAAGGCGACTCCACAACCCCCCTGGGCAGCCCCTTCCAGTGCTCTGTCACCCTCACTGGGAAGAAGTGCCTTCTCATATAGATGTGGAACCTCCTCTGTTCCAGCTTACACCCACTGCCCCTTGTCCTATCACTAGATGACACTGGAAGAGCCTGGCTCCATCCTCCTGACACCCACCCCTCACATATTTATGGACATTAATAAACCCCAACCCAACATGGAAACACTCGGAATACAGCCCTGGAGCCTGATGTGCTTGTGGCTGTGCTCTCCAGGCTTTGGAAGTGAAACTCAAGCTCCAGACCAAGTCCAGACCCAAAGTGCTGCAGCCCAGAGCTCTGCCAGGAGCCAGCCTGGTGGGTGGCACCACACACAGGGCTGCCCACTCAAAGAGAAGGAAACAAGAAGTGTGTGAGATGTCAAAGATGTTAGATAAAGGAAAGGGAAAACAGGGGCTGAAGAGAGTTTATCCACGGAGGGGGAACATGTGTTTTTAAATTTATCAGAGATAAGTGGGCAGGGGGAACCGCAGCCAAGATTTCCTCGTCTGAGAGGCTGAAGCTAATGCTGTCATCTGCGGCTAAGACCCATTTGTCAGCAGAGTGCGCTGAGAATAGAGGAAGTCAAGTCTCCCTTCCCTCTTTAATTTGACTTAATTAACTGTAATTCCCCTCCCTGAGACGAAGGCGATCGCAGGACGCGGTCCTCTGCCCTCACTCTTGCTGAGAGAGGGGGAGCAAAAGCTGAACAAATGTGCTGCCAAAACAAGATGCTCCACTACACACCTCCTTCCTTGGGAGAGCTGGGCAGAACAAACAGCCCGTGGCAGATGTTAGCCACGTGCGTCGGTGCCCTACTGGGAGGGCCAAGAGGAGTTGCGGAAGAGGGAAGAGCTTGCTTGTTGGGTGGGTGGGTGGACGGACAGATGGATGGATGGATGGACGTATGGATGGATGGACAGATGGACGGATGGATGGATGGATGGATGGATGGACAGACAGATGGATGGATGGATGAACGGATGCATGTCAGACTTGCCCCTGTGCAGCTGGGAGGAGACATCCACCCAGGGCCACGGAGGACCAAGTGCTTTTGAGGAAACTGCCATCTTTAAAGCCCCCCCATGCCATGCTCAGGTGGCTGAAATTCCCCACGAGCCCCTGTGCCCACTGCTTCCTACTGGCTGCTTCTGGTCCTTCAGCGGTGCCCAGCCAAGAGGAAACTTCAGGGCACAGATGGAGTTCAGGCTAGACAGTCCATAACCTTCACCGGGTCCTGCTGGCATCCCGCGGTGCGAAGCCTGCATCCCAGAATGACCTGGAGCCGCCGTCCTCCTCTTGGAGCCGATGAGCGTGCTGCCCTAAAACAGCTCCTCACAAAGGTGTGGGGAGGGCAGCCTCGGGGCCGTGGGGTTTGCTGGGGGGGGAGGGCTGTGAGCCTCAGAACATCCTTGTAATTTGCCTGCGATGTTAAACTTTAAATAAGCGCCTTCCTCTCTCGCTCCTCTCTACCTCTGCGGAGAGATGCGACACGCGCTGCGCGAAGGGACTGTCACCAGCTGTTAATAAAAAAAGCAGCTCTAGCTTCTCCCTGCTCCTCTTGTTCACACGTAGATGGTGTTGGAGATCGGTGAAAACGGGTGTAGCCCCTCTGCTCCTGCCACCGCCACCTCCCACAAAAGAGGAGCAAGTGAGAAAGGGAAGAGGAAAGGTTGAAGGAGCGGGATGACCTACTTAGGTGGCTGCGAAGGACGAGCATGCGGGCTCCGAGTGCTGGGATGGCTGCGTGCATGTGTTCTGGGCACCCACTGTCGCCCTGGCACCCCTCCAAACAAATGGCTCTACACCCAACTCCAAAACAGCTCCTTCCTCCTCCTCTTCAAAATATGCCCTCCCCACTGCGTGCTGCCTCCCTCTGCGAGCGGCCGCTTCCCCGAGCAGGCAGCCAGCCCCTGTCTTCTCACCCACCTGTTAATACCTGGCCTCCTGTTTGTCACATGGCAGCTCTGGGCTCTGGACCAGCATCTCCCCCCTGCGCCTGTGCCGCAGCCACTGCTTCCGGCACAGGCCACCTGTCCCTCCTGTCTCAGCTGCGAGAGGACAGGACCTAACGGCGGGGTAGGTGTCCATCAGCGAGCGGACCCGGCTCGTGCGGGGAGAGCTTTCCAGAAGTGGCGAGGAGAGGGGAGGCAGGTCCCCTTGCTCTGGGGAGCCCTGACTCAGACCCCTTGCCGAGTGCCACACGCCCACCTCCTCCCCTCCACTGGCACCGAGCCCCCCGTGGCACCGCTCGAGCCCCGCGAGTTAGCCAGCCTGAAAATCACACCCGCCGGGATCTGGCCAGCTCGCAAAGGCCAGTATCGGCCGCCGCAAGGTGGGATCAGTGCGCTCAGGCGACATGGAGGTGGCACCACAAACCCCCTTTCTCTTGGATCTCGGTGGCACACGGTCCTTTTGCTCTTCAGACGGTATTTCTGGCAATTGAGAGCAGTCACAACCGCGCGGCAGAGCAACCAAAAGTGCTTCCCTGGCAGCGCGGCAGATCTCGCTGAGAGACTGGAAGAACCTTCTTTGGTTTCTATATAAAACCCGCTGATGACTCACACAGGACTCAGGATTTGCCCTAGTTAGAGATGAACGGGGAGGCTCGCTGCAGATCTGGAGAGGGAAGCTTGAGTCACAGAGCTGGAACCAGGATCAGAAGCCAAACCTCCCCAAAGTCTGGGGTCTTGGGGAGACACACAGGTCACAGTGATGGGGCACTGGAACAGGCTGCCCAGCGGGGCTGGGGAGTCTCCTTCTCTGGAGACATTTAAAACCCTCCTGGAGGTGTTCCTGTGCCACTTGATCTAGGTGGTCCTGCTGTGGCAGGGGGATTGGACTGGATGATCTTTCGAGGTCCCTTCCAATCCATAATGCCCTGTGAGTCTGTGCTGGGGACACAGATCATTAAGGGTTGGAAGGGAGCTCCAGAGGCCATCGAGTCCAACCTCCCTGCTCAAGGAGGACAGCAGAACCTAGGGCAGCCTAGGCAGCAACGTTTGATAACCCTCTTGGTGAAGAAACCCTTCCTGGAGAACCTTTTGTACGAGGAGGTGGAATGATGCCTGTTTATAGATGGTGGATTGCACAGGGCAATGAGAAGGGTCCAGCACACCAGGGTGACACCTTTGGGTCACCTTAATGTTCTTACTCATCCTCTTGGTGCCTCGCAAATTTCTAGTCCTTGTTGTCCTCGTGTTTTCTGTCACCCTGAAGCGCTGACGCATCTCCAGGGCCAGTTGCACACACCAGTGGGGATGCTGTCCTTGGCGTAGCCTCTGCAGTCAGCTCGGAAGAAATGTCTCTAAGCAGCCACCAGTTTCCACTCCATTTATCTTCATGCACCGCAAGGAAGTCCAAACTGGAATTCCCTCACGTTGGCTGACATGTCTCTTCTGCCAGAGAAGTCTTGTCTACAGCGTTTGCCTGTGATCACTGTTCTCCAAATGAAGAACCCACTGGTAGCCCTCATAACGATGTGGTTCCTTCTGGGTGCTGTAGGAAAGTCACGAAGAAATCACAGACACATTGAGGATTGGAAGGGACCTCGAAAGATCATCCAGTCCAATCCTCCTGACACAGTAGGATCACCCAGACCAAGTTGCACAGGAACACATCCAGGTGGGTTTTAAATGCCTCCAGAGAAGGAGCCTCCACAACCTCCCTGGGCAGCCTGTTTCTGTGCTCTGCTCTGCTTCATGGTTGGTCTGCCCATTGCTCTTCAGCAGAGGCTCTACCCACCCTTGTCTTCCACAGCTGAGCAGCAACCTAATGAATACCCACCTACAAGAGTTTGCTGGTCCAGCAATTCAAACATCACCTGAGGATGTCACATGGATATTGTCCTGCACCCTACAGGTACAGCCCCTCTTCACAGTGCTGGCTCTAACTCAGCCTCGATCGGCTAATACAAGCAGCGATGAGATTATCTCCTGGAACATTCTCCTGGAGAGGTACATGTTCAGTCTCTATTGTGTCTTGGTGATAATGACGAGATGGAGCACACTCGGTGTCGGTGGCATTCCTGGGGGCTTCATCTATAGAGTCTCCAGTGAGCAGCTGTGGGATGAGACTCTTCCCCCCCAACCAAAGCACGTGCTGGCCCAATTAGGAGGATTTTCAGCAAGATGGTACGAGGCAGATCCCTGAAGTCAAGGCCAGTCCCCTGCCAGATTTCAAGCCCCGCTTCAAAGCACGGGAATGCTACAACAGTTCCAAGAAAAACTTGCCAGAACATTTAAATTTGGGCAAAACACACTTTTCCCAAACCTCATTCTTGGAAGGGCCAAAGCTGATGGATCAGAAATACAAAAAAAAACCCCAACAAACCCAAATCAAAATAAAAAATCAATCAACCTGAACATCCTGGTGAATCTATCCTCAAGTGGTTAACGTTTGACTCGGCCGTCAGCTGCCAAGACCATGGTCTTGCAACACAGAGCCGTGAGAACAGCAGCCCCAAACCACTTGTTATCCATAGAATCACAGAACATGAGGGGTCAGAAGGGACCTCGAAAGATCAGCTGGTCCAATCCCCTGGCACAGCAGGACCACCTAGACCAAGTCACACAGGAACTTGTCTCCAGAGGAGATTCCACAACACCAGCTCCCACCCATTTGAAAAGGAAAAATTCCCATAATTGAAACATGTGAAAGTGAAAATAATTTGAAAAGGGAAAATGTTGACGATGGAGAATTCTGGAATTGAAGAATATGTGAAAAATATGCCCGGGGAAGCAGCACAGTCGCCATCTCTGTAGGTGTTCAAACACCACGTCGATCGGGCGCTTGGAAACGTGGTTCAGTGGGGTTGGTAGTGTTGGGTTGATGGTCGGACTTGATGATCTTGGAGGTCTCTTCCACTCTCAATGACCCTTCATTTCCTTGACTCTAAGACAGGAGCGAGCTCAGCTGCACATCGCGATGTGCATGTGGGGAGCTGAGTCAGGGCAAGGGCACCTTTTGTGGTGGCCTAGGGGAGCGGAGCAGGAGCGACTGGCGAGATGTCAGCCCCGTGAGGCTGGTGGTGGCTTTGCAGTCATCTCTGCATGTTTTGACAACGACAGGCGTCCTGGTTGGGCATCTGCTTACATCAATATTCTGTAAATACGAGGATAAATCAGTAGCCCAAATCAGGGAGAGAAAGCTCTGCACAGGTTGTGTTTCGAGCGCTGTTTCTCACACAGCATGAGATGCCCGGAGCTCTTATTCATGTCAGTGGGAGGTTTATGCAAACACGGGAAGCAGAGCGCGGCGCGAGGCGCAGCTCGGCCGGCTGAAGGGAGGCCTTTCCCGCGCGTGGGGCTGCGGGCGCGAGCCCCGCTCCTCGCGCGCACGGGGGAAAGGTGCAAAGCCCTCGCCTCGACGGGGCTGCGGCGCAGCGCGGGAAGGTCCTGCTGCCTGGCGTCGCCTCACGCAGGTTCACACGTCGCCAGCAGGAGCGGCGAGGAGAGGAGGGAGCACTGCTGGGAAATATTCATCGCTAAAACGCTTCCCAGCAGAACGCCGGCTATGTTCAAATCCGCAGCTGATTGTTTTTAAGGGATGAGAGTATTTCTAGAGACGGGAGGTTGTCGTGGGGTGATGGCAGGCGCTCTGCAGTGACGTGCTCAGATCTGCTGCTGAAAAACCAACTCCTGTCTCCCTCACATCCTCCAGCCTCACTGACTTCTATCTCCCTGACATCCTCCAACCTCACTGACTTCTATCCCCCTGACATCCTCCAGCCTCACTGACTTCTATCCCCCTGACATCCTCCAGCCTCACTGACTTCTACCCCCCTGACATCCTCCAACCTCACTGACTTCTATCCCCCTGACATCCTCCAGCCTCACTGACTTCTATCCCCCTGACATCCTCCAGCCTCACTGACTTCTACCCCCCTGACATCCTCCAACCTCACTGACTTCTATCCCCCTGACATCCTCCAGCCTCACTGACTTCTATCCCCCTGACATCCTCCAGCCTCACTGACTTCTACCCCCCTGACATCCTCCAACCTCACTGACTTCTATCCCCCTGACATCCTCCAGCCTCACTGACTTCTATCCCCCTGACATCCTCCAGCCTCACTGACTTCTACCCCCCTGACATCCTCCAACCTCACTGACTTCTATCCCCCTGACATCCTCCAGCCTCACTGACTTCTATCCCCCTGACATCCTCCAGCCTCACTGACTTCTACCCCCCTGACATCCTCCAACCTCACTGACTTCTATCCCCCTGACATCCTCCAGCCTCACTGACTTCTATCCCCCTGACATCCTCCAGCCTCACTGACTTCTACCCCCCTGACATCCTCCAACCTCACTGACTTCTATCCCCCTGACATCCTCCAGCCTCACTGACTTCTACCCCCCTGACATCCTCCAACCTCACTGACTTCTATCCCCCTGACATCCTCCAGCCTCACTGACTTCTAGCCCCCTGACATCCTCCAGCCTCACTGACTTCTACCCCCCTGACATCCTCCAGCCTCACTGACTTCTACCCCCCTGACATCCTCCAACCTCATTGACTTCCATCTCCTGTCACAGAATCATTAGGGATTGGAAGGGACCTCTAAAGATCATCCAGTCCAATCCCCCTGACACAGCAGGACCACCTAGACCAAGTCACACAGGAACATGTCCAGGTGGGTTTTAAACATCTCCAGTGAAAGAGACTCCACAACCCCCCTGGGCAGCCTGTTCCAGTGCTCTGTCACCCTCACTGGGAAGAAGTTCCTTCTCAGATTGGTGTGGAACCTCCCGTGTTCCAGCTCACACCCATTGCCCCTTGTCCTATCACTAGATGACACTGAGCAGAGCCTGGCTCCTGCACAAGCTTTGCACAGACCAGACTTTTCTCCCTTACTCTTCCTTCCTTTTCCCCTCAGAATATCTACAAACCAAGATGTTTTTGAAGAAAATGCATAGGAAGGAATTCCTAAAGAACTGTGTATAAATGCTTAATTAACACACTCGGGCTGTAAAAGTAGACATGTACTACAAGGAACAAAAAAAACCCCTCACTGTCCTATCTTGAGCCTGTTTCATATTCAGTTTGGAAATTCTAAGCTCAGACAAAGTTTTCAAGATATTTCCAAACATTCTTGAAAGATTCAGTGTGAGAGCACTGTGAACCTTGAGATAGATCAGGAGCTGCCCTGGGTATTGTGAACCTTGAGATAGATCAGGAGATGCCCCAGATATCAGTCCTGAGAGCCACATACCCTGACACCAGCTGCTGAGGACGGTACCTGTTCAAGGCATCTCTGTATCTCATGGCTGAGGAAACCCTTCTAACTAGAGTAGACTGTCTCCTGGTACTTGCCCCGTGGGTAATGCATGGGATGACTGGTTGGGAAGCAGCCATCAGGGAAAGGTTCCACATCAACATGAGAAGGAACTTCTTCCCAGTGAGGGTGGCAGAGCACTGGAAGGGGCTGCCCAGAGGGGTTGTGGAGTCTCCTTCTCTGGAGACGTTTAAAACCCACATGAATGTGTTCCTGTGCGACTTGGTCTAGGTGGCCCTGCTCTGGCAGGGGATTGGACTGGATGATCCTTCAAGGTCCCTTCCAATCCCTAGTGTTCTGTGGTTCCATGACATGGCTCTGGGTGATCTGCTCTAGGTGGGATGGATGAGATGCCTCCCAGCCTTAGTTGCTCTCTGATACCATCCAACCCAGAGATCCCTTTCTCAGGCCGTCCAGGTACCCTTGGGGTTCTTCTGTACCTTGCAAGCAAACCCCTGTCCTGGTTTCACCTTTTCAACAAACAACAACCAAGCAATTAGGAAGACTTTGATCTCTCCTGTCGACAAGAGTGCAGGACACCTCTGGCAACCCCGGTGATGGAACTCGCTTTGATCATAGAGGTGCCTTCTGTTGTGGTGGAATAAGGAGGAGATTTACTGTTGTGGGGGCTCACTCTTCTTTTAAGTGTCTAGAGGTTGCTTTTGAAAAAATATCTTCCCTTTTCACTTCAAAACCTTGACCTGAAGGAAAAAAAGTCTTAATCTAAAATGTTGAAAGGGGTTCGTTTGGGCTTGTTTGTTTTTGTCCCAGTAGTCGGTTGGGTTTTGCTAATTCATCCTGGCTTTCTGACCAGGAACAGCTCAGTCTTAATCAGTGCTGAGATTTAGAACCGGTGCGACCCGGCAGGGCTGCTCATGCCAGCACCCACTGAGCTGTCACCTCCTGTGTCTGACCTCTGCTCAGTGTCATCTAGTGATAGGACAAGGGGCAGTGGGTGTGAGCTGGAACACAGAAGGTTCCTCATCAATCTGAGAAGGAACTTCTTCCCAGTGAGGGTGACAGAGCACTGGAAGGGGCTGCCCAGGGGGGTTGTGGAGTCTCCTTCTCTGGAGACGTTTAAAACCCACCTGGAGATGTTCCTGTGTGACTTAGTCTAGGTGATCCTGCTGTGTCCGGGGGATTGGACTGGATGAACTTTCGAGGTCCCTTCCAATCCCTGATGATTCTCTGATTCTGTGATTTGTTGGAGCACGCAGCATCTCCCTCACTCAAAGCCTCTCGCTGAGCCGTTGCCAAAAAGACCCCCCCAAGGAGACTTCAGTCCTTCCTCACATCATACATTAGCACCTCCGCTCTCCTGCATTGCTGCTCCGACTCCATGTGCATCCAAAAGGGAAGAAAAACCCAGCCCCACACACTGCAGTCTTCCCGGGAAGGAGAACCACAAACACGAGGATAACACCCCGCTCCCGGCTGCCGGGAAACAGGGGGGCCGCTGGGGGGTCTGGGAGGGGGCACATTTGCTAGCTGGCCCCTCTGAAGCCCCCCGTGCAGGGCCAGTGAGTGCACAGAGCCACTGCTCCCTCGAGAGGCTGGAAGAGCCCTGAGTGACCAACGTGAAGTCAAAATCCCAGAAGGGCATCATTAATTTTTACAGATGGCCAGTCTGAGCCGCGCTTGGCTATCGTTCCTGGGCCGGCGCGGCGTGTTCTGACAGCCAGCAGTGGCACATCCAGCCTGCAGGAGATGGGGGCTCTGCGAGGTGCGGCCAGAGGTTCCTCGGGCCTCCCGCAGCTCTGATCATCTGGGGTCAGGTGGCCTCAAGTCTGCGACCATCAGAGTTGATGGAAAACGCTGGGAGGGGACTTGGCACGTGCCGTGGGCGTTCGGAGAGTTTGTGGGTGCTGAAAGGGCTCGGCGAGTCTGCCACGGCTCGCGTGTCTCCCCACACGGCAGCTAGAGGCTACGGGAGGCTCAGATGACTCAGGAGGGGAAGGGGGACCTGTGAGGTGCAGAATCACAGAACACCAGGGATTGGGAGGGACCTCGAAAGGTCATCTAGACCAATCCCCCCACCACAGCAGGACCACCACAGCCCCAGATCAGGTCTCACAGGAACATGTCCAGATGGGCTCCAGACCTCTACAGAGAAGGAGACTCCACAAACCCCCCCGGGCAGCCCCCTCCAGTGCTCAGTTGATGCTGCCAAACCCAGCGACTGAGCGGTGAGGGAAAGGTTTCCTCACTCTTGTGTCTGTGAGTAGGACAAAGTGCTCCTGGTGCCAGCTGTGTTTGCTTGTGGACTTGCCAGCTGTGTAGCTGCAGCACCATTTGCTCCTCATGTGCTGCTCACCTAGGCAGCCAAGGCTCCCTCTGTCCCCCCAGGACACCAGCTCAAGCACCAGCTGGATGAAGGGATCGTGGAATCACAGAGTGGTTTGGGTTGGAAGGGACCTCAGAGGTTGTCCAGTTCCAACCCCCCCTGCCATGGGCAGTTATATCTCTCCCTAGACCAGGTTGCCCAGAGCCCCATCCAACCTGGCCTTGAACACTTCCAGGTGTGGAGCAGCCACAACTTCCTTGGGCAACCTGTTCCCACGCCTCAGCACCCTCAGAGAGAGGAATTTCTTCCTAAGATCCAATCTAAATCTCCCCTCTTTTAGCTTGAAACCACCCCCCTTGTCCTATCTCTAAAAGTCCCTCTCCAGCTTTCCTGTAGCTCCTTCAGGTACTGGAAGCTGCTAGAAGGTCCCCTTGGAGCCCTCTCTTCTCCAGGCTGAGCAACCACAACTCCTTCGGTCTGTCTCCTTAACAGAGGTGCTCCAGCCCTCTGATCATCCCTGTGGCCTCTTCTGGACTTGCTCCAACAGGTCCGTGTCCTTCTTGTCCTGGGGACTCCGGAGCTGGAAGCGGCACTTGACTGCAGCAGAGAAAACGAGCAGCTTCTCTAGAGCCCTGCTCACAGAGGCTCGCAGCCATGTTCACACGCTGCCCGGTCACGGCCGGCTAGCTGCCGCCTTGGCAGGGCAAACCTCCGTGGGCTGTTCGCACCCTTTGGGCATGACCCCAGCCCCGTGAATGACCTCCCTCGCACGTGTGCAGAGCAGCAGCCTCACGGTCGCTGACGCGAGACGGGAACCAGAGTGGCCTTTCTGAGTGGCCTCTGCTTCAGCGCTGCGTTGCCCAAAGGAACCTGCTCATCAGATGCAGCGTGACCCGGGTGGCAAGAACACGAGTGAGGCAGAGGTCTAGAAATGATAACACTGGTGTGGGCAGAGGGCACCCCAAGTCGTAGACCCATAGACTCATAGATTCATAGACTCATAGAATCATCAGGGATTGGAAGGGACCTCAAAAGATCTTCTAGTCCAAACCCCCTGCCACAGCAGGACCACCTAGACCAAGTGGCACAGGGGCACATCCAGGTGGGTTTTAAATCACTGAGGTTGGAAAAGACCTTCAAGATCATTGAATCCATCCTTTAACCCAAGCCCACCGCTAGATGCTGTCTCTAAGCTCCAGATCTTCATGATTCTGAAACGCGTCCAGGGGTGGTGATTCAAGTCCCTCCTTCCACTGACAGTGTTCTCCACGAACGTGAGCCCTAAAATTGAGGGTCCCATGGAAGGGCCCACCCCGGTCCCAGTGGTTGCCATTTCATTTTTAATGAATTATTAAAAGATCCAACGCTGGAATGCTGAGGAGCCTGGATGCATTTGTCAGATCACGAAGTACTCATAACATTTCCCAGCCTTAATAACACATCTGCTCTTAAAATGTGGTCTCCTGATAATAGCTGGCTGAAAGTGTCTGAATTTAGGGATTATTTGAGACAACAGATTTCCTTCTATTTGGAATTGAATGAGGCATCTGCTCCCTCACCGTCGGCTTTGTGGGATATTCTCAAGGCAATCATAAAAGGGCAGATCATTTTGTACATGATGAGAAGGAAAAAAGACCTCTGTTGGCAATGATGAGACTTGGAAGGGTGAATCGGGGACCCGCTGAACTGCCGCTTCACGGCCAAACCCAAGACTCGAGCTGCTCCATCCGCTCCGTGTCGGGTGGGACACGGACTGATCCTGTGGGCAGGGAGGGAGGGGGAATTCTCCTCTCGAGGGCAACGCTAGCAAAAGGGAAAGAGCAGGGACAGGAGTGAGGAAGGGCTGCACCCGCTCCATCTTGGGCAATGAACCCAACAGCACAAGCGAGGGATGAGGACGCGGGCTGGAGAGCAGGGCAGGATCCCCGGAGGGTTAGAGGAAACTCCGCCGGTGCCGCGCCAGTTTGGTACGCTGGAGAACCAGGACAAAAACCCCCCAACACCCAAATGCTTGCAAATTATTTAGCACATCTTCTTCACCATCAGCCTCTCCTCCCACGTACCAGTGGGAGATGATTAATAAAGAAGGGAAAACAAAAGCAATGGGAGCTGAGCAGAGGCACCGCTCTGCACACACACGTACGTATAGATCTGTGTGCATCCATATATAGCTGGTGGATCTACTCCTATCCATCTACAGGGATGGATATATATAAACCCTTAGTCAAGTGACGCACGCTGCTGCAGCTGGAAATACCAGTTTGCTCCTGAGAAGCCTCAGACTTGCGGTAGAAAATGTGTTCAAGGGATGTGAGCTGCCTCCAAGCCTTTGTTGCAGGAGAGTGGAGTGACCTGCCAGACACCTTGGCTGCGTCTGGGGCTGGAAGTCGCTGTCTGTTGTAAGGCTGATGCTAAGGCGGCGTGTCTGGAGGGAGAGCTCCTGCTGCAGGGTCGGGGTTCAAGCGAGCGGGTGCAGATCTGGAGCCTGGGTGATGGTTTGCTGGTGGGGCTGGGACAGTTGTGTTCATGGCTGGACTCGATGAGCCGCTCTGCGAGTGCGTGCCTACGAGCAGGACTCCCCACTGTGTGTTGGGGAAGACTGTTTGGGGTGGAATGAGTCTGTCTGTCGTACGTGAGACGAGCAGGAGAAAGCGTGTGACCCCAGAGCCCGGCACGCACCTGTTTTCAAGGAAACACACAGGGCCTGAGTTTGGAAAGGCTGCTGCATCTTCAGGCATTTGGTGGCTATTTCATGTCTCCTGATACTTGCCTTCACATCCAAAGAGAGACCTAGGAGCCTTGTGTGAGGATCCTCTTCTGAAAGGCTTGGTTCTTGGTTTCACACGACTGGAGTCCTGAGTCCTGCCAGCTCCCTGCCCCAACCGCGGCACCAGTCCCGTAGGCAGAAGACACTTCATGCTTCCCCACCACAGAGAGCGTCCGGCGCCTCTGCACGGTCTGATGAACGGGAGACCCTCTCCCAAGTTGGAACTGGGCTTCTTGGTTGAGGCCCCACATCAATTCATCACGTCTTACACTACATATTGCAATTTCTGCTAGGGGAGCGGTGCTTGAAGCTCCTGATTTCCCCCTTGGCCACCTTAACCACCTCATTTCTAATCCCTCAGCCCCGATAATGAAACTGGTTTAGGTTGTTACTGAACCTCTGTTTGGGGAACACAAATGGAATCCTCACCGCGTGCTGAGCACGGGCATCAAATAGTCATCGTGCAACTGCAATCAAAACATGCGGCCCCTCGAAGGGTCTTTTCTAATAATTCAAATTGTCCTGGACTTACATTGCACCTGGAAATCACCTGGACTACTGGAAATGTCTCCGGGGACGCAATGCCTGGTTGTAGTTTCAGTCCTGGGACTAGTCCTGGTTAGCACATCTCCTGGGAGACGTTTAGGTTAAACCTCATTCTGTGACCCTGTGGCCACCCAGATTTATATTGTATTAGAAGTCATTTGCCCCTCCTTGCACTTGAAAGAAGCAGAGGCCAGTCACTGATTTTGCCCTCCAAATCATTAACGCAGGCAGTGGGGTTCTTCTGGCATTTGACAAGGTCTTGTGTCACGTAGAGTCATAGGATCATTAGGGATTGGAAGGGACCTTGAAAGATCATCTAGTCCAATCCCCCTGCCACAGCAGGACCAGCTGGACCAAGCTGCACAGGAACATGTCCAGATCTTAAACATCTCCAGAGAAGGAGACTCCACAGTCAATGCCGGGCTGTTTCGTGTGGGCTCCTCACTGGAGAAGTCACTCCGTGGAGGTGAGGCAGAGCCACCTTCATGATGATGGTCCTGAAGAGCTCAGGGTCACGGGAACATTCCACATCTGGCAAGACTCAGAGAGCTGAGAAGGCTCCGTTTCCAACACCTCACCCACGTTCCTGCTGCCCGCAGGTGCCGTGCCCCCATCCCCACCGCCGACTCCACGCGCAGGCAAACGCCGTCAGTACTTCAAGAATTAATCACATACTGTTAGGAGAGAAAAAAACCCACAACCCCCAAAATCTGACATTTGCATTTCAAAACTCTCACCAATTCTAAACATTTATTCTACAAGACTTGGAAAGATTGTAGTTCTGTTTCAAATTATTCCAGCACCGTGGGCATCGCCACAGAATGCAAAATTGCAGAACAGATGAGACGACAACCTGACACCCGCTCTTCCCTGTTGGGGAGCGTCGCCGACGAAGAACACACGAGTTCAGGGGAGAGGGAAGCAGTCGGGCAGGAGCGCGACCTCTTCCCGGAGCAGCTGGCCAACCCCGCTCTCCTTTTGGGGGGGGTGGGTGTGAAATAGAGTAGGGGACCCTCCCTCAAATACAATTCAGTTGAGTTAAAACAGCGAGAAGGCAGAAAACAGCTCCTGCAGAATAACCTGAGGCTTCTGCAGAATAATATGAGGCTTCTGCAGAATAATCTGAGGCTTCTGCAGAATAATCTGAGGCTCCTGCAGAATAACCTGAGGCTCCTGCAAGAGCTGTTCTGTTGTCTGGTGTTTTCCAACCAGGCGTTTTTAAGAAGACAGCGACTCCTGAACATAAGGAATAGTCTTCCCGGGCACTCACAGAGCCACAGGGGTTGGAAGGGACCTTGAAAGATCATCTAGTCCAATCCCCCTGCCAGAGCAGGACCACCCAGACCAAGTCACACTCCAGTCCTTTCAAATGCTCTGGAAAGGATGAGAAAAGACAGTAGGAAGGAGCATTTGTACAGAGATGGCATGATGGGGCTGGATGATCTTTTGAGGTCCCTTCCAGTCCCTAATGGTCTGTGGGTCCGTGAGTACAACTGGAAAATAAACCCCACTGCAATTAACACACAGAGAAGCCTGCGCTGTGCGCTGCCGCTCAGAAGGATGCGTGTGTCAGTGCAGACCCCTGTGTGTGTGTTGGTGTCAGTGCAGACCCCTGTGTGTGTGTCAGTGTCAGTGCAGACCCCTGTGTGTGTGTCAGTGTCAGTGCAGACCCCCGTGTGCGTGTCAGTGTCAGTGCAGACCCCTCTGTGCGTGTGTCAGTGTCAGTGCAGACCCCTCTGTGTGTGTGTCAGTGTCAGTGCAGACCCGCGTGCGTCCTTCGCGCACGGGCCAGCTCGGCTCCGCACCGATTTCACCCGCCGACCCCAGGCTCTCGGGACGCCGGGCGCTGCACGTCGCGGCTCTGACCCCACGGACGGCAGAGCCGAAGCCCGGCGAGGCGGCATGTGCAGAGCACGCCGCTCTCCTGAACGCGGTAACCGGGAAGCGAGCTCCCCGCCAGCAGAAAAGCTGCCTCTGCCACCTTCAGCAAGCCACCTGTTGCTTTGGAATGAAGAACTAGCCATCTTGGCCCGGGCGTTTCAACTTCCCGCTGCAGCTGCCGGTTTTCTCTCCACCTGAAGGGAGCCCGGAGAGGCGCAAAGAAGAGCTGGAACGCCTCGAACAGAGCACGCCGCTCTGGAGAGGTCCAAGCCCAGCCTTGCGCTCACCCTTGGTTTCCCTGGAGCCGGCCTGAAGCGTCATCTGCTTTCTGGGTTCCTCTTGCTCACCAAGCAGGCAGCCGAGGAGCGAGCAGGAGCCGCGGACTCCACCCCTCGAGGCGCAGGAGGCTGGACTCCTTGACCTCACTACCTGCTGCACGATTCGGAGCAGAGGAACGACGTCTCTTCGTGAAAATGAGATCGAAAGCAGAGACTGCGATGACCCGCGGACTCCGCAGAGCACTGGCGTGCACCTGAGCTCACAGAGGAGGACAAGTTCTGTTCCTTGGCTCTTCTTTCTCCGATCTCTTTGGCCTCAGGCTGGGGTGGATCAGAAGCGGGGTGCTTAGCAGATCCAGAGAGGTTCTTCTCCCCCTCTACTNAAACCCTCACGTTTCCGTGTGACGGCTCTGCCCTGCGCTCTGCTGAGGAGCCCGATTTCAAGGCGCAGGTCTGCGTGTCCTCCGCCAGCAGTGGCCAGGGAACGGTGATAGAGGAAAACCTCTCCCTCTCCCCTGAGGGCTGCCTTTGCTGCAGAGTGTAAAAACCCCAGCAGACCCCCCCGCTCCCCCATCTCCCTCTTCCTTCTTCCTCTTTCACACCAAAAATGCTCTCGGATAAATTTAATTCTAACTGCTTTTGTCACATTGTGAAGCCCACGCTGCTGCAGATTTCTGTGCTGGACGACCTACTGCTCAGAGCCAGAGCCAGAAGCAGCTCAGCCTGGGGCAGGGGCACATGCAAAGGTCTGTGGTGGACCCCAAGGTCTACCAAGGACAAAGGTGAGGTCTCAGCTCCCCTGTGCCCGGTCCCTTCAGCCCTCCAAACTGTCCCTGTCTTTGCTGCTTGCTTTGATGGGCATCAGCCTCGGCTGCTCACCCCTGTCAGCTGCACCCACTCTTTCCAGGAGCAGAAAACATCACAGAATCATTAGGGATTGGAAGGGATCTCAAAAGACCATCTAGTCCAATCCCCCTGCCACAGCAGGACCACCTAGACCAAGTCGCACAGGAACACATCCAGGTGGGTTTTGAATGTCTCCAGAGAAGGAGTCTCCACAACCCCCCTGGGCAGCCCCTTCCAGTGCTCTGTCACCCTCACTGGGAAGAAGTTCCATGGAACCGCCTCCGTTCCATGACCCTTACCTTCAGTCTTGGGGCATTGGGAAGCACCTTGGTACTAGAGGTCATGAGTCAAACCAGGTTTACAAACATGTTTACGCGCTTGTCACCACGGATGAAGGAAGGAAAAACCCAAATTGGTGCAAAATTCGGCCACTGGGAGCTGCTGTGTGTGTGTCTGGGCGCCCAGAGCTGCATCTACAGAAGATGTGGAGGTCTGCTGCATCTAAAGGTCCACAGAAGGCCACAGAAATTCTTTGCCAGTGGCGATGAGACACACTTTGAACCATCACTAGTGCTGCCTTTAATTTGCTTTTCCAAAGATCAGTGTTAATGGAGAGTACACTGAGTGTGGGTTTGGAGACCAGCTCTGCAAACTGTGTCTGGTGCTGCTGCCATGAGACCAGCTGTTGTCTCCAGCATAAGCCAGACCGGATCCGAATGACCTGCTCAGTGGCTTATTGCAGTGACATTTCTCCCACTGCATTGGAACTATCTGAGCTGTGTCTGGTTTCTATGGGCTCAGGTTCTTCCTTCCTCCCTGAGGAAGGAGCTGTGCTGTGGGCTCAAGATCTTCCTTCCTGCCTGAGCCCACGACACAACAGAGAGCCGTGGGACTGTGGGCACCCTGCTGCTTCTTCTCCAGCTTCTGACTTCATCTGAGTTCGGGCTTTTCGTGCTGGGGGGTCTCTGAGATGCACCCAATTGCTTCTAACCGGGAGCTGGAAAAGGAAGATGCTTCAGGGTAGCTGTGTGGCTTGTTTGTCAGCTCTGAGTGAACCCGTTTGGAGGTGTCACAGCGGTCAACAAGCGAAAAATCAAGCTTTCCAAGCCCGTTCAGCTGAGCTGACAAGAATAAGTCAAACCTCTCCTCGTGCTTCACACCATCAGCAACGCCCTGGAAATTACACCACTGTCAGAGCACTAAACGCTACGAGCTAATCAATTTACCAGGTATTACAGTGCTTCTGTTGATAAAGGTATAATTATACAGGTCAGAGTTGATGATCCTTAAAATCTTTTCCAGCCTCAATGATTCTAGAGCTCTGTGATTTTATGATCCTGTGATTTTATGATTTGGTTGCAGAATCACAGAACATTAGGGATGGGCAGGGACCTCGAAAGATCCTCTAGTCCAATCCCCCCCTGCCAGAGCAGGACCACCTAGACTGTGATTCTATGCCTCTGTGATTCCATAATTCTACAATTTTATGACTCTGTGACTACGACTTGCTTATCTCAGGTAGCCAGCTGCAGCCCCCCCAACTCAGTGCAGCGAGTCCCAATTGCTCTAGAAGCCTCCCCGAAAACAAGCCCCACTCTGACATTCCCATACAGCTCCTCGGGTCCCTCCGTTCTGCCACCATCGTGGGGACCCCTGCCCCCCCAGCAGCAGCGGGCAGTGGGGAGGGCAGGGCTGTGCAGGAGCCCTGGCAAGGGCTCCCCGTGAGGTTCAGCCCCTTTAGCTGCAGATGCACACTGGCTCCAGCGCGCTGAGCCCACCACCCCTGGGCACCGCCAAATGTTTCGGCAGCTGCCCTTTTGTCCCGTTTCTTAAACAAACAAAGAGGCAGATACAAATTAATGACCTAAATTTACGGCAAAACCCGCACCGCCCTTCCCGGAGCAAACAGCCCTGGAAGAACAGATGTTAAAATAGTGTCTTGTGCTTGGGGAGACGGAGAGAGAGACGAGCTGTGCAGGAGTGTAGGAGCTCGGCTCGCAGAGAGGGGGGTGCGGAGCAGCATCTCACCGAGCCGCCCCGCGAAGCGGTCCCCTTCCGACGGCGCCTTCTGCAGCGACCCTCGGCCCTTCCCGCCTCCCCTCGCAATCCCAGGAAACTTTCTCGCTCCAGCCTCTCTTTCTGTGCCCTTGGGAGGTGGAAAGGAGCGGGGCGGTCGTTTCGCCAGCGCGTTAGGCAGCGGCAGAGCCCCTCGGTGTCGGGCAGCCGGCGAGGCTCGGGCTGCTGCGGCGCGCCGCCCCGACCGCCCGCTCCTTCGGAGGCTCGAAGGACGCGCTCGTCGTTTCTCGCCGAGACCGAGCGTCGTCGCTTTTCCTCCTGCCGGCGCCTGTGCTCAGGCAACCGCTAACTCCGCCAAAGCCGTGTACGCAAAGCAAACCCCGCTGCGAGGGACAGACCCTTCGGCGACGGGGACCGCGCCCGGCGGTTTGGTTTTGGTCGGAGCCGGGGCGAGGCCGGGGGCTGTGAGCGGGGACCCGGAGGTGCCGGCCGAGGCAGGAGCGATCCGGGTCGCGGCGAGCGGAGCGGGAAGGCGCCGCTGAGCGCGTTCTGTTTACGCCACACCACACTGTATTTCCAGTCCTCCTCAGCGCTCTAATATACATTTTCCTGTCAGGCATCTTGGCAAGCGGCTACCCGGCTCGCAAGATGGACTGAGAATTCCACAGGTGGACTGATTAGTGGGTGGCATTTCTGAGCTCCAGCAAGCTGTTAGCATTATGTCTGTTTGCTTTAGGTGCAGATGTGAAGTGATTTGACAGGCTCCAAGTGTGCGTGAGGACTTGGGCTTCTTTTCTGGTTCTTTCTTTCCTGTTCTTTTGGGGCCCCCCCCCACCCCACCCCCGGCACGTCAAACTCCTCTTAGAATACAATCCTCAGCCGTCTGCCTGTCCATTGACAAGGCGCTCCCTCCCCTTCGCCGCAGCCAATCTGGATGTGCCTTGCATTATTCAGGAGATATAATTTCTAAGTGTCAGGGGGGTTTCTTCTCCCTCCCGGTGCCCTCGTCTGAGGACCACAGCTGCTCAAGACCGACGGCCCTCGCTGGAAGCCGGGGCTTTATCCCGAGTTGTTTCCTTCGGACGACTGGTCCGAGCGCGAGTTTCCCTTCAACAAAAGCCACAGTCGTAAGCAAATGGTGTTTGACAAGTGGAATTTTCTGTTGACTTGCTCATTTCATTTCCTCCTTTTGGCAGAAACACTTGGAACTTGGTTTCTTTGCAGTTACCATGAGCCCAGAATAATAACTCCTAAATCAACACTGAGGAGGTGGAAAGGTACAACAACACAAACACTCCGTCACAGTCAGGACAGCGACATGGAAATACCAGTTGACATGCAGAATCACCACAAGCGGTGCATAATTTATTGGTTGCACCTTGTCACGGGAATGATGAGCTCTCAGCTAGAGGAATTATATTTTATATATTTCACAACTCCGGGGGAAAAAATATAAATATTATATATACAAACTGCACATACAGAGTCTAATGGATAGAGCACGATTCCTGTTTCCAGTTAGTGGGGAAGTTGTGTGTGTCACCCAGCAACGCTGTCTGGAACCGGGCAAGCCTGGCAGAGAGGAGGCAGGAGGGTGGTGATGGGGGGGTGCGGCTCTGCAGCACCGCTCGGCTGTTCAGGTGGACACGGCTTGGCTGGAGCCTCTCCACTTCAGCGCTACCATCGCCCAGATGTGGGAAGGCAGATGTTCCGCACTGCGCTTTAAAGCTGACCTCCGTTGGGAACAGTCTGTGTGTGAACCTGCAGAAAATTGCACCACAAATTGTGGTGGGAAAGTCAGGCAACACGTCTGGAAAGTGGTTGTTCCTCAGCACGGCTAAAGCTTTCCGTCAGACACGCTCCCCAGGCTCTCCCTGACTGGACACAACACAGCAGCTTCCTTCTCCTCATCCTATTCATTTCCAGTCCCAGAAGAGCTGCGTGTTCGTGGGGTGGGACCACCCCTTTTTCCAAGCTGCTGCTGTTTTCCTCCCTGCTTCAATCACTGGGTGAGCAGGGCACCGCTGACCTGGGCTGTTTCCTCCCTCTGGCTGTCACTCGGGAGAGCAGCCACAGCATCGTCTGCTGGAGGACAGTGGCTGGGTCTGGGAGAAGCACAAGCAGGAGGACCACCAGCTGCTCCACCAGCAGCCCTCGCTCAGCTGGGCGGTGGAACCGCACAAAGTACATGCACAAAACATCCAGGCAGCCACCGTGCCTAGGTTCCATCCATCCATTCGAGCAGGTCACTCAGCTAAAAAATCCATTTCCTCAACTTTATATAAACCGGACAAACATCGAAGCTCTTTGACTTCTGGGGATCACCTTCTGCAGCACCCAATTTACCACCCAGGAGTCAAGGCTTCCTCTGCGTGGAAAAGCTGTTTCTCCAAGTGCCTCTTTTTTGGAGTTAAGAAGAAACGTGTCAGAGGAGACACAGCAGCTCGCTCTGAATGAGAAGCACGGGCTCGGCTCGGTGCGTGCTGGTACCAGCAACAGATTTGTCTGCATCACCTTCTGCAGCCAGGAAAAGTTGCTGCCATGCATTTGCCATTTGAGTTGTGAGCTGGTTTCATGCTGCTTAAGGAAGAGCTTGAGTTGGAGCAAAAGCAGCCCCCACATCAGACTGAACCACTAACAAAGCCTTGACTACCACAAAGCTGCAGCAGAAAGGTGCCTTCTGGAGAGCTGAGAAGAAAAATCCTTTAGCGGGAAGCTGACGGTCCTGCCCCTGGTTTCAATGTTCTCGGGGCTCACCCTGCTTACGACACACGCTTTGCTTTATTTTCTCCTTCCAGACCCAGAAATGTGTTTATCACCCTGCTCCGGGCGATATACATGTCACCACTTCCCTGAGATTTACAATTGAATCTTATCTCACGAGTGGAAATCATTCCTGAGCTGTTTCTAATGGAGATGTGATGGAGACCTATGACTACACCCTCCATTTATTATGTCGATTCAGTCTTCCGACTGTTTATGAGGCTCCTCTCTGTTAAAAATAGAGAACTCTTCTGTTACTCTCATGTTTTTGATGATCTCAGAAAAAGAAATGAGATTCATAGACCCATGGAACGGTTTGGGTTGGAAGACACCACCAAAGCTCATCCAGTCCAGCCCCGCCTGCAGTCAGCAGGGACATCTCCAGCTGGAGCAGGCTGCCCAGAGCCTCGTCCAGCCTGACCTGGAACGTTTCTAGGGGTGGGACACCTACCACCTCTCCGGGCAGCCTGTTCCACAGGGTCTGCATCCTCGCTGTAAACAATTTCTTCCCTCTGCCCAGTCTAAACCTCCCCTCTAGCTGTATTACCCTCCCGGACATCTAACCAGGCTGAGCACACCCAGGTGTGCCTCGCCAGGGGTGTTTGAAGGGCTGTGAGGAGAGATGAAGGTGGGTGCTGGGGTGCGCGACGCAGGGCAGGAGGATCTAGCTCTCCCCATCCCCGGCCGCCTCACCTTGGCACTGGAGTGCCAGAAGTCCCTCTCTGACAGACAAGTTCCTTCTAAGATCCAGGTCTGCCTCTCTGAAACCAAAATGATTGACCTTAGTGGTCAGGGCTGATAAGGTCCAGTTAGTGGTTCCCCAAGAAGGAGGGATGCTGGGGCAGCGGCGCTGTGCTAAATGTCCTGCTCAGCCCTTGGCACCCCTGGTGCGTGGCTGGAGTCCAGGTCTGTCCGCTCAGTGCAGTCACCTCTTGCTGTGCTGCTTATTCACACATCCCAGCTCGCCCCGTCTAGCTGCCCGGGTACCGCAGCCAGGGGGGCTGGAGCACCGCCGACGCCACAAGCTCACCCAGGCCAGGGGCTCCAGGGTGCAGGGGGCTGCCTCTGCCTCCAAAATCAGTATCCCAGCTGGATAAGTTAGAGCAGGCAGGGTTACTTACCGTGCAAAGCGCTAACCAAGGCAGGGTGCTCGCCCAGCAGGAGAAGACAACCTCTGCCTGCACAGCAAAGAGGGTCGGGGTGGGACAGCGGGGCAGCAGAACCCTTCTGTGAGAGGCTCACGGGCACCTGCCCGTGCTGGCAGAGACCTGGCACGTTCAGAGAAGGAGAGCTGCCTTGCTCAGCCACAGAGAACACGAGTCTGCTGCATGGAGGAGGGAGAAACCGCCGCACCTGGGCAAGGTGATGCAGGGAGCTGCAGCCACAGAGCCCCTCGCCAGCCCACCGCTGCACGTCCCAGCAAGGCGGCATCGTTCAGGCGTCTGCGCAGGGCTTGGCGTGGGTGGCTCCTCTGCCTCTGCCCAGCTCTCCTCAGGGCAGTTCTGCCTGCGCCCAGCCTGCTGCTGAGCGGGCTGGGTTTTTATTCTCTGCTCCTAAACCAGCAGGACTTGCTGCCGGTTAATTTTTGAAATCATTTTGTTTTAAAGTGCGAAGAGCTGCAACAGAAGCCATCAATTAGCACAAGCAAACGGGGCCAAAGTCCTTCCTTCCTCCTCCCCCACAGCATATTGTGAGGAGAGCTGTGCTCTCCTGCCTGGGAGGCTGCTGGAGAGGCTCTGGAGCCGAGCGGTCCCGCTGCCGCCCTTGCATCTGCTCGAGCACGGACAGTAGCCCCGCGCGAGGGAAGCAGGATGGGCTCCAGTGCTGGCACTGGGACAGCGGGAGCGAGACCAGCTCAGCAGCAGCAGCAGCAAAAGGAAGGCTTTTCTTTGGGCTGTTTTCTGCCTCCCCTCTCCGTTCCAGGGAGCCTTCCAGGGCTAAGGGCGGTTGCCAGAGGTTGCCCGGGTGGTTTTGGCGAGCGCCGCTCCCCCTCCCCAGCGCGCGAGGGGCTGCAGAGGGAAGCCCCTCCAGCAGCTTTGCCTAATTACCCCGATCTGTGGAGAGGCTAGAGGAGCCTCTCTGCTGAGGAGCCCGCAAACCGGGCTGTGAGTGCCAGAAGATTCCTGTTGGGGAGGCGCTGCGGAGTGTTAATTAGAGTATAGATGATGCGCAGGGGCTTCACCCTGAGCTTGCTGCCATGTGGTGTGGGCACGTCTGCTCCTTCCCACACTGCTTCTGCTCCCGGAGAACCAGCCCTGCGGAGCCAGGACCAGCTTCTAGCCCAGTTCCCACCCAGCAAGGAGGAAGCCGAACTGAGTTCCCACTTGTGGTTGTTCTTGAGGGCAGAGCGCAAGGGTCCTGCCATGGGCAGTTTTGGCCCACGGAGGGGACGGTTATTCGCAGCCTTTGCCTGGCTTCCTTCCTAAAGCTGGGCTTACACTTTATGATCCCTATAAACAAGTGCTTTTAGCTTCCCATGGCCCTTTTGTGCTCTTCCTAGGGCGGGTGCCGTGTCCCACAGAATCCCAGCGATGCGCTACCCACGCTTGGAGAACATTTCTGGTGCTGCCCAGAAATCACAGCCTCGCAGGGACGGAAGAGGAGACAACCCCCCTCTGCATTCACTGCCTTGCACCCCTCTAATGTGCCCCTCTCCCTCATCCTGCTTCTAAATGAAGCAGTCGTCCTGCTTTTCACATCTCTCATTATGCAGAGGTCTGCCCATATGTCTAGCATTTGCTGGAGCCTCGACACATCAGACCACGTAACACGCTGATCCACAGAAGCCTCACGTTCCGCAGTGACCCAGCCTTTGGAATCTGCCGCTGCTTTTAAAAAATCTGGCTGGGATTTTGACTTTTCAAATGTTACCTGACGACCTCCCTTCACCTGGGCTGCCAGTGCTGCTTGCAAGTCAGACTTGACATCAAGACTTCACATTTGCTTCAAATTCGGGTTTATTGAAAACAGCAACACTGTTCAGCTCGTTGGAAGTCGGATGAGAACCCCCCTTGGGCAGAAACATCTCGCCACCTTCACTCAAACACAAGCAGGCAAAGAGGTCACTGTCCCTTCTGAAATACCACCTAATGATTTTTAAGGTCCTTCCAACCCAGACATGCGCATATCTGAGAGCTGCTATGACTTGAGATGGTTCCAAAACCACCTCAACCATTGCCTCGTGGTGTTGGAAGGCTCTTGAGAGACCCTCCTTTGGCTGTGTGGGAGATGCCATGACGTGGAGGTGGCAGCTGCATGCTCAGCCTTTGCTCATCGGGGAGGTGTCCTACTTCCTCCGGTACGCCAACTAACTCAGCACGCAGCGCAGGTGAGGCCAGGGCGGCTCTGGTCCCGTGCAAAGCCACTCAACTGTCTGCAGAAAGCTGGCCAAGTAAAACAGCATCTCTTTCACCTAATGCTTGGCACTGGAGATGCTCAAAGGTGGCCTGGGTGTGGTCCTAGACATTTGCTCTAGGTGCCTGAGCCGGGGGTTGGACCGTGGGGCTTACTGTGGTTGAGCACTTGGTAGAGGGAATCTTTGAGCCTTGGCAGTGAATGTCTCCCCCCCTGCTCATGGTACTCTGAGCCTCCCCTGCTCAGTCTAGGTGTTGGTGTGGAGAGACCTGGCCTAGAGACACCTCCTACCCCAGTCTTTGCCACTGTGCAACTCCTTGAAGATTTTTACCCCTCGCTCCCTTCACTTCTACTCTTAACCCTGAGCGTTGTGCCCCTGGCGCTGAGGATGCCCGTCCCATCACCCTGTGGTTGTTCCCCACAACCCAAATGACTTTCATCTGACCAAATGGATCTGAACACCCCCCCGGCCAGCGGTGAAGTGCCAGTCCTCCAGCTGCCATGCCTTCAGCCCACCCTGCCTTCATGCAGCTTCCGTGCCAAATGCCCCTGGGGCTGTCCCACCTCCTCAAGAGCTTCTGCCTGCTGGCTCCTCTAGCTTTCGCCCACCAAGGGCAGTGTGCCCTTCTCACACTGGCCATCTCCATCTTCCTCTAGCCCCACTCTAGAAACCCATTTGCTCATTTAGAGAACAAAAAGGGAGACTCCTCTATTAATTCAAGCGAACTGCTTTCGCTTTCCCCAGCCACCAACAACCCCAGCCCCTGGCTCAGCTTCATCTTCAAGTCCGGGCAACTGGCTCGTACTGGATTGAGAAGTTTCGACCTCCTTCCTGGGGTAAGTGGTCTCTGAGGTCTAACTCAAAGCTCTGGCCGCATCCCTGAGCTGTTTTTAAACAGAACTGGACTGGAGGGGATGGGTCAGTGCTCGGGACACGGAGCAGCCGCACAATGGGCTCTGCTGCAGTTTCTTTCCTGGCAGCGGCTCCCCTCGCAGCTTGGAACGGTCCCTGGGTCCCTTTGGCTCTGAGCGCCCCAGAAAGGGGTCACCAGCACCCAGATCCAGCAACCAGCCCATTGTAGACCGTGCTAGGGCAGCTGTGGGTCCCCCTGTGCTGGTCCTGCCCTCATCGTACCCCACCGCAGCCAGTCTGCTGCCCCGAAATCGCAGACGGGGACGAAAACAAGGGAGTGAAAAGCCCTGGGCTCCAGGACAAACCCGACGAGCTCCTGGACCAGCACCTCCAGCCACTTGCATGCACCAGAAAACACCAGCTTCCCTCCCGCTCGTTCAGCCCCTGGTGCCGTGCCAGGGCCTGGCAACATGTCCCAAGGGGGCAGAGGACCCCGGCGGAGCGGAACGGCCCGCTCGGCACCGTGGAGGTTCGTCTCAAACAGGCTGGGGTGCAGCCCCCGGTGCTGGCGAATTCCCTGCCTGGAGCAAGGGAGTCAGACAATCCTGCCCAGGAACATCGGGCTCAGTTATTCCCAGGGACCACAAGGAATCCTCAGGGTCAAAGAGCTGTGAGCAGGGCGGCTGTGGGACCCTCGTGTCACATCAGGGCGCTACGTGGAGAAAGCAAAGTTGGTGCCAAGCTCCCAGAACTGTGTCTCCTGCCCTTACCAGGGCTCCTGGCATCCAGCAGCATCAGCAACACAGGTTCCACAGTTCACCCATGTTTGTACAACTGGGAAGGGACGGCAACCCCCTCTATGAGCATCACAGCACCGGTGTCACCAGGGCAGGACTTTCTGCAGGTCTCCTGCGTCACAGAATCACAGAACATTAGGGGCTGGGAGGAACCTCGAAAGACCATCCAGTCCCATCCCCCTGCCACAGCAGGAAACTGTCCCGTCCCCCCCTTCTCTCCACCAGCCTTTCACAGGTTCCAGTTCTCCTCAGAAAAAGCAAAACAGCTGAAAAGGGATCCAAAGCCGCATCGGCGACGCCTGCCCGCCGCCGCACCGCACGTCGGTGCGTGTGTTCGCAATATGTTTTAATAATCATTATTATTAAACACAGTCAAGTACTTCCCAGCTTGGCTCAGGGCATCCTCGTGCGGCGCAGAGGGGAGGGGAGGGGAAAAATACGTTCTGAAGTGGAGATGCTCTGACGCCTCGTCAGCGCGCCGCTTCCTCCTCCCCCACCGCCGAGCAGAAGCAGCCTCCAGTGAGATAATCCAAGCTGTGTTCACCAAGTTGGCAAGTGGGTCCAATTAAATGTGGTTTGAGTGTGCTCTGGCATTTGCACGGCGGGTTTGCCAAGAAGTAATGTTGGGGGGGGGGAGAAAAGAAAAGCCATTAAAAATAAAACAGAAGCCCACAAACCGCAGCACTCCCCCTCCTCAACAGAACCCAACCCCGCTGCGCCGGTCCAGGCGGTGGGACGCGTCGCCGAGCTCTGCCCCGCGAGTCGCAGGGGCTCAAAGAGGGGCGCAAATTAATTAATGAATTAATTTCATCTCAGCCGCAGACCCCGTGGTTTTTAATTTGACAGCCTTTGCGGCAATTTGTCGGCCCTCCGACGGAAAACACGTGGGGAGGGAGGGGAAGACATTGGGAGACAAATGCGTTAAGAAAACGAGCCTCTAATATTTAGAGGATCGTTAAGAAAGTGAAATCACCGCGACCTTTCTTTGGTGGGAATATTTAACGCCTTAGCGGAGCTGCTCGCTGGCAAAACTGGGATTAGCCGAAGGACCCCACAACAGCAACAGATGCAGAAGGGGCTCGGTCGTCGTTAGGCACCGAGCCTCTGCCTGGGGTAGGGTTTTGGGGTTTCCTTCCCTCCCTATACCGGATGCAGCACCCCAGACCCTGGTTCAACATGGAACATCCCAGTGCCAGGGCCGCTCTTCGCGGCACCACGAGGCCACGGGTGCAAGGCGTCACCGTCTTACCCGGACGACGCAGACAACAACCACAGAAGACGATGATACATGGGAAAAAACCCACCCCCCCAGTTGCCCACAGAGGCTCGTAGCCCAGAAGGCGAAGTGCAAAATGATACGTAACGCCCGCTGGCCGGCCCTGCCCCTGGTCCAGTCTGTGGCCAGGAGGACCTTTCGGCAGAGCAAGGAGGGTTAATTAATGAAACAAGGCGGCGCGGGGTTATATGGACTCCTTGCAGCCTTTATGGGTTTGCCAGTCCATTAGCGGGGCCGCATTCTCCGCAAGCTCCCTGCTCCAATATGTGCAGCAGAGCAGTTAATTTCTTTTGGACTCGCTCTGTGGCACCAGGCTGCTTTTTTTTTTTTGCCATCTTTATCCAAACAAACTATTAAATAATCAACAAATAAGAATATTTAACCCAAAATAATGGGAGGGACGATCGTCCGCCTAAAAACTATAAATTAAAGCTACCCGGCCACAAAAGAAAGTTGAGTCATCCACCCGAGCGACAAAGGAGGAGGGGAAAATAGATCTCGCTCGGATGCTTGTGTGCTGTTGGATGCCTCCCGAACGCGCCCGAGCTGAGGCCCCGGCAGGATAGGCTGAGCTAGGTCCACCACCAGGCAAGAGCTGCCGAGATGTCACAGAATCACAGAGCGTTGGGGATGGGAAGGGACCTTGAAGGATCAGCCAGTCCAACCCCCCTGCCGCAGCCCAGACCATCAAGAGTGGTCTCCACAAAGAGATGAAGGCCACCACCCCTCTGACCAGGTCAGTGCGTGGCTGGGCAGGAGGAGCCTTCGTCCAAAAGCAGCACGTGGCCCGCAGGTGGCTGTGGCACTGCGAAGCTGGTGGCTCTGGGGGGCAAGCACCTGATGCTGGTGCCGTGGTGGCCCCGTCCTTCAATAAGGGCTGGGAAAACTGTTGAAGGGACAACAAACGAATAAATAAATAAATGAATGAACGGGCGGGCAGCGCGGCAGATAGATAAATAAATAAATAAATAGAGGAGCGAGCTGGCAGAGAAATAAATAAACAAATAGTAAAAGAAGTAAGCAAATAAATAAGTAAGTAAGTAAGTAGAGGAGCCTCTGAGATGAGTTAAAAGCACCTCGTCCTGCAGGCCAGGGCCAGGAGCCAGGTTCCCGGCCGTGCCCTGGTGCATCACTTCCTTCCAAAGAGCAGACAAAAATAAAAAAAGGAAAAAACCCCCTCAAAATGCTTTTTTCTCGTCCGCAAGGTTCAACGTGGTGTGGAAAAGGCGGCTTCATGCCTCCCCTTGCCCGTAGCCTGATTGATGTGCTCCGTCTTTCAACATGTGCTTTCCCTTAAACCTCATTTTTTCGTAATTTCCTTCATTCCTTTTAACGACGTGCTGATCCTTTTCCTGAGGAAAAACCTCCCAAGCCCATCACTTGCAGATGTTCCCTCTTTTCCCAGTCCCAAGGGCAGGCTCCTCCTAAACCCAAGGGGATAAGACCGTTTCAAAAGGTGAGCGCTGATAGAGGGATACCTGCTAAGCTGGTGCCTTCAGTCAGAGAACATTAGGGACTGGAAGGGACCTCCAAAGATCATCAAGTCCAATCCCCCTGCCAGAGGCTCTTGTGTAAAGAAGCCTGATGTATGAAATGGTTCTGCTTGTGTGGGGAGCCCTCACTCTGTGGAGAATCAACCTAAAATAGAAGAAACACATCAGGTTGAGCTCTAGTCATCTACTTGTGGAGCGTGACTCAGTGCAGCAGGAATGGGCTTCCCAGGGAGGTGGTTGAGTCGCCATTCCTGGATGCGTTTAAGGATGGTTTGGACGAGGTGTTGAGGGATGTGACTGAGGGGTGAACTTGTAAGGTAGGGCTGAGGGTTGGACTCGATGATCCCAGGGGTCTTGTCCAACCAGAGTGATTCTGTGACCTTTACTTGGACTTGATGATCCTGTGCGACTTGGTCTAGGTGGTCCTGCTGCGGCAGGGGGATTGGACTAGAAGGTCTCTGAGGTCCCTTCCAATCCCTGATGTTCTGTGACTCTGTGATTAAAGGTCCCTCCCAACCAAAAACACTCTGTGCCCGCCTTCAGGATCACGTTCTGCAAAGGAGGGCTGAGGGACCAGCTAATCTCTTCAAAACCATGACAGTAGTGTGACACTGAGATGTCCAGCTCGTCGCTAGCTGAGACTCAACACGGCCAGAGCAGCCTGGGCTATCAGCCCTCCCTCTGGCCAGGGCAGGCGCCTCCATTCCCGGAGCGCAGACGGTTTAATCCCTTATCTGAGGCACTCCCTGTGTGCTGCCAGATAGAAGGGAAGAGCACGGTCGGACCAACACACTGCTTGGGGAAACAAATCAAGAGAAACCTTGGTTTACTCTCGTGTTTAACCAGCACCTCTGGCCTTTAAAAGGTCTCCCCGATGGGACTTTAAGAAGCGCCGGTTTCTTGGTGGGAGCTTGGGCTGAGAGCACCACGTCAAGTGGTGTCAAGCTTCGTGTCAAGACTGTGTCCTCCTTTACTGGGAAGTTGTTCTCTCTCTGTGAGGCTTTTCCAGTTGTTCATTGAAAAGATGTTTGTCACAGAATCGCTCCGGGTGGACAAGACCCCTGGGCTCACCGAGCCCAACCAGCAGGCTGAACTGAGCCAAGCACGGCCGTGCGGTGCCTCGGGGGCTTGGTTAGGGCAGCCGTCCTGGCAAGTGCTGGGTGACAAGGCACAGTGAGTTCACAGAGTATCACAGAACGTTAGGGGTCAGAAGGGACCTCAAAAGACTGTCTAGCCCGATCCCCCTGCCTGAGCAGGACCACCTAGACCGGGTGGCACATCCTGCTCCTGCAGAGGGATGTTGGTCGTCTATCAACAAGGAGTCGAGGGCTCCCGTGCTCATTGAGTGACCCCCTCATAACTCATAGGAGATGCATTTCAGACACCCCTCTGAAAACTGAGGATCATCTCAGCTCATCAAGACACAGACCTTCTGGAAAAGTCTCCCAGCCCTTTGCAGATCATGAAATACTGGTACCGGCAGCGCTGCCGAGCCACCACATGCATGAGCCTGAAGACAGTCTACACGCAGAAACCCGATTCTGGACGGACGGCGCCAGTCAAGCTACTTGAAAAAGAGAGAAGGAAGCCCTGGGGTGGCTGTAGCCTGGGAACATGCAGGATCTGTCTCATGAAGATCTTCACGATGCTTTATCTCGGTATGGGTTTCCAAAATTACCTCGACACGATTCCTCCCTGAGTGCGGCCACGTGGCCGACGCGGGCGAGAATGAATCCTACGGCGTGCGATGAACCCCTGTCGGCTTCGGGAAGTCGTATTTATAGACAAAGGACATTTCTGAAATCGTTAAAAAAGAAATAAAAGTGTGCCTTGGGAATGTGTCCAGGAGTTTATAAAAAGGAGCTTTGGTGCTAAAATTGAAGACAATCCTTCAAAACGTGGCGTCGAGGGGTAGTTCTCATTTTCTTAATAGCTGTAAATAGGACTCAAGCACAAAGAAGAAGTCTTTTGGGTTGGTGAGACAGCAGCAGGTCGGCTGCTGCGTGCGAGGGCTAAGCGCAAGAAACCCGACAGGAAGGAGCTAAACTAGAGCAAAACTAACCTGAAGATTCTAAGCAGCCGACGCGGCCAAAAGTCAACCTGAGAAACCAACTACCCCAAGAAATTCCAGCCTGAGGAGAGGGAACCCTTGTCCGGTGTGGAGTAGTTGTGACAAATGTGTTAGTCAGGGGGGTTTTGGGCACTTGAGACTCGTTCGCTGTCTGTGGCCACTAGCCCTGCAGTGCCTTTGGCTTTGCCGGTCTGCAGAGTGCTCCCCCCTCTCTCACTCCTACCAGGGAGTGTCTCTGTTCAGATTCCTGGTTGCCACCTCAGTAAAAAAACAAACCCCAACCCTTAAAGCTTTGCTTTGGCTTCACCAAAATCTCTGGAAACAGTCTGGAAATCACACGGACGGATAATCGGAGCACACTAGGGATTGGGAGGGACCTCGAAAGATCATCCAGTCCCACGCCCCTGGCAGAGCAGGGTCACCTAGACCGAGTCGCAGTCAGGTGAGTTCAGAGCCCTGCGACGGCAACGACCGAATTTTCGACTCAGTTTTTGATCTGAGGCTGTTTTTGCAGGGCTGAAACGCAGCTCGAGAACGTGCACTGCTGCGAAGTCGAGGGGAAGGGAGCAGGAAGAAATCCTCTCTCTCTCCAAAGCCTCCTCAGCTGCAGATTGCTGCAGCATCCTTGGTTGTCAGAGGGATCGAAGGGGTGGGGTTGGGGGGTGCTCAGGGTCTCAGGTTTGAAGTGGCAAAAAAGAGTCTTAAAACCTCAGTACTGGGTGTCCACAGGAAGGTTTGGACCCTTGACTGCTGTAGGGTGAATCAGGAGTGAGCACGGTCAGTCCACGGCGGCAGCGGTGGGGATGGTGGATCCTTCCCGAGCAGGTGGGGCAGCAGGGGGAAATGAACCGCCTTGAACGAAGCACTACTTCGGGTTCCAACCAGGTGAGGAGAGTTTCGAAGGGATGCACTGGTCTCACAGGAGGACCTGGAGCTGCTCAGTATTTTAGAATCGTGAGGGATTGGAAGAGACCTCGGAAGATCATCTAGTCCAGTCCCCCTGCCAGAGCAGCATCACCTAGACCAAAAAAACCTGCCTCAGCCCTAGGGGTTAAGGCAAAAGGTTGAACCTAACAGTCTTCCCAGCCAGAGAGTTTTGTTTGAAACTCCCACCAAGATCTTCTTCAAACTCCACCTAAACCACGCGGAGGTCTCGGTAGGGCTGCGGGAGGTTACGGCTGATTCCCAAGTCTCCGTTGCCCCGAAGCCCTTCAGTAATTAGTGACTAAAGAACGTGAAGCTGCCACAGGCAGTGGCTAAGGACGCAGGCGACTGATGCGTTTCGCCGGTTCCCGGGGCTGCGAGTGCTCACCCCCATGAAAAAGCGACGACGCTCCCTGCGAAGTTCCGAGCGTGCACCTTCCGTCCCCGCAATTTGCCTGCGGCCATCACGGCAACACCGTGGGCTCTGTAACTACACATCCTCAGGGCAAGCGAGACACTCTCCAGGGCTTTGTTATCTAGGGACCCCCGCAAAAGAAACCAGGGGAGAAGTTACAGCTGCTCGTGCAGGGGAGCTCAGTGGGTCTGATGGGAAGAAGCACCACAGAAGATGTTTTGTCTCCTTACTGAGGAAACACGCTGATAGGCACGAGCATCGCGCGCGTCTAGATGACACCCCAACGCACACAGAGTATCTGGAAACTCATGCTTTCGGGTGCCCTTGAGGGCTCTCTGCCAGCCTGCTGTTGTTTGGGAACTGAGAATCCTTGAACCAGTGCTGGAGAAGGAGCGGCGAACGCGCCCGGAGCCCCGTCCAAAGCTTGTCGTGAACTGCCCACGGTTCAGAAGGCCGGTGTTAGGTGGCTTCGAGCCTTCAGACCACCTCAGCTAAACAGAATACCCTGCTGTGCGATGACCTACGGGCTTGCTGCTAGGAAAGGAGGAATCCACGGAGCTGAAGATGCTACCCCGGCAAAAATCATGTTTTGAAAAAAGAACCATCTCTAAGAGCCCCCCAAACCCCTCAGCCCCAGACATGTCAAATCACGGCTGGAAATTGTTCTAAGGAATGAAGCGGCAGAGGTCATTTTGGCCGAGTTCCCGCAGGAGCAGGAAGGAGAACGGCGCTAGGCACTGAGACGCCCTTGGTCAGGCCATGGCTGGAGCTGCGCCGCGAAGGAACACGAGAGCATGGAAATGTTTCCCTTCAGACCCGCTGCCTCTGCTCCACACTCCTAATTGAGCTCGACTTCCCTATTCCCGCCGGGCTCTGCAGCGCCGGCCCCGCTCCTAGAGCAGACAAGGACTCTGGGTTTATCCTGCAAAGAGCAGCTCAACCCGGTCTCTTTGAAAGGGTTGACTGAGCTTCATTTCCTCTTTCTTCCCCAAGAAATGTCTAGTCCACAAGAGAAATCTCCAAAGCCCTTCAGGAGCCTTTTGCTTTCCCCCTGGAGCTCAGGCAGCTTTGGTGTCCAAAACTCATGGCCACAACTACTGGGGTGTCTGGACACGTTGACTCTCTACTGCTAACGCCGACAGTAGCCCAGCTGATGCCTCAGATTAAGTTGTTGTCTTCTGCTCTAATGTTCTGCTAGGGACTGAGGACAAAAGACTGAAGCCCCAGAGAGCTCCTCGGGGTGGAAAAAGAAGTCACAGAATTGTTAGGGATTGGAAGGGACCTTGAAAGATCATCTGGTCCAGTCCCCCTGCCACAGCAGGATCACCTAAAGCAAGTCCTAGGATCATAGAATCATTAGGGATTGGATGGGACCTCGAAAGATCATCTGGTCCAGTCCCCCTGCCACAGCAGGATCACCTAAAGCAAGTCCTAGGATCATAGAATCATTAGGGATCGGATGGGACCTCGAAAGATCATCTGGTCCAGTCCCCCTGCCAGAGCAGGACCTCCTAGACCAATGTTTTTAATGTCTGCAGAGTAAAATGTCTCGAATCCAGAATTCTTTAGTTCTGCTCCTACTTAGTAACGATTCCAAAACATCCCTCTGCAGGAGAAGCTACTCACAGAGAGCTGCTTTCGAAACAACAAGCATTTCATTCCTTTTCCTTTCTCTTTTGCTGTTTTCTGGTCGGTTTTAAAGGTGAAGTGAGACGGCGCCGGGCTCGGCAGCAACAGCCCGCGCACAGTTTAGCGACAGAAGTCTGTACAAAAGTAGTAAAGTCATTAAAAAATACTCTGTTAGCTCTAATTTAAAAGATGGGGGGGGGCTGGGAAAAAAGACAAAGGGAGGTGGATTTCTCGGTTCATATAATTTATTGCAGTTAGCACACAGTTTAAAAATTCACCAACACACCAAGAGTACAAAACTAAACAGCATTATAAGTTATTCCCCCCCTCCCCACCCTTCAGGAAAATAAAACGTACTATGATTGTCAAAGCTAGATGATGTCAGTCTAAGTTTTAGAACGAAAAAGGAGAATGAGAAACTAAGGAGGAAGAACAGAACAAACGAAAGAAAAAAGCCATCACTCACGAGGACCACCAAAAAATCCAGGAGAAAGTCGGTTTTTTGCCTCAGACGCTGATTGTCTCCTCTACCTCAAGGGAAAAAAAGTAGCCTGAAAAACCTAGAAACTATTCAAGTAACTAAAGATAACGCTCCAAGGCCATTTTCACAGCTTCTTGTGTGTGTGTGAGTGCCCAGGGGTTTTTTTTTCTCTCTTTTAAATGTCATTACAGCCAAATTAACAGACATTTTTGACCGAATAGCTCCAAACCAGTCCAGCCATACACAATGGACGTTTGCCACCCAGTATCTTGAGCACAAAACCAGGCCATGCTTACAGTAGTTAAGGCGATCGCATAGGAAACAAACGCAGAAAAGGGGGGGAGGAAGAAAAGGGGATAGAAAGGGGAAGAAAANAATAGGGGGGAAAGAAAAATGGGGAGGAAAAGAGGGCAGCAAGGGGGGAAAGGGAAAAAAGGAAAAGGAAAAAGAGGGAAAGAAGTGG
>VXBP01003142.1:188535-244187 GCA_013400115.1 Rhinopomastus cyanomelas
CCCACTTCGGACTCCGCTCTCTGACTGACAGCCCGGCCCGCCCGCGCCAGCGCCACCGCCAACCAGCGCTGCCAGCGGGCCCTGAGTGACGGGCCGCGGAGGCCGCTGAGTGGTGGAGGAAGGCCCGGGAAGGCCGGCGAGTCAGCCAATCGCAAAGCGATGTGAGGCAGGAGGGCGTGACCCTGACGGGGCAGAGGCGGAAGGAGGCGGGGCCTCGCGCCAACCAGCGACGGGGGCGTGGCCTAAAGAAAGGGGCGTGATCAGAGAGTGCGTGGGCGGGGCTTCGCCGCGGAGGGCGCGCACCTCGCGCCGGTTGCCGTGGATGGGGTGGGGGGGTGGCGGCGCGATGCATGTCGGGGCGGCGGCGGGGTGAACCTCGGCGGGCGCGGTGGGCCCCGGTAGGGCAGGGGAGGCCCGGGGCCTGCACTGCGGTCTCGCCGACGGTGGGGCCACCTGTGAGGGATCGGGCCCTGCGCGGCGAGTGGGAGGACAGGTGCCTGAGTGTGCGGGGTCCCGTGTGTCTACCCATGGAACTCCCACCGGCCCCATCCTCTGGGATCCTTTCGGCGCTAAGGACTTGTGTCTGATTGCCCCGTTATCTCGAGGCCCAAGACCCGTTCCCTGGCCCTGCTATGAGGAACAAGTGATCGACTTACGATAAAGGAACTTGCTGCAGCATTGCTTGGGCGTCTGTGAGAGAAAGTCAAGTTTCTGGTGCCTGATAACTTCGCAGGAGTCGATGACAGCGATCTGTGTCAGAGGATAACCCACGAGGACTGTCCTGCTGCAAGAGCCACAGAAACTAAGTTGCTTTGCTGCACCGCTTTCATGTCTGGGTCATTAGCGATGTGTATTAGTAGCTACTTAGGTAACTTTGTATCATGCCTTTGTGTGAAACCCTCAAAGAAAACTACTTGGGATGTGCCCAGTTTGAGTGGCGTTGTGAATAAACACTTGGAGTAATTCCTCTGTTAAGTGTTTTATTCTGCAATTTGAGACCTACCCCGTCCTGGCTCAGCACAGACCAGTTGTGAATTTATAACAAGCGTGTAATGGGAGTATGGTTTCGCTTCTCTTAACCACACCTTGAGCTTCCACCCCTCATGGTGTATTTCTGTCCACAGTCTTTGTCCCACCGCTGCAAGTCAGGTTAAGATGAGCAGCACCAGCACATCAGTGCTCCTTGGGATGTGCCAGTGCCCAGGTCCTGCCCGGTCCTGGGTGGGTGTTTCCTGAAGGGAAAAGGAGCTCTTCAGACCTTGTGGTGGTTCTCAGGCAGATTGAGGTCAGCAGCTTTGGAGAATGCCTCGGCTTAACAGTGGGTTAGGGCAGGGCAGTGGAGGGCAGGTTTGAAGAGCTAATGTCTTTCTTAGGAAAAGACTAATCCAAGGGGTTGGGTATTTCCTCCTCGCTGCTTCAGTTTCAGACAAACACCGGGAGGGTTTTAGAAAAAAGTGAGGCTCAGCAACAGAGACTCACTGTTTAAAGAAAACTTGGTTATGTTATTAATAACCAAAATTAATTGCATAGATATAGAAGCTGAAGGCATGTATTTAGTCTGCTTCACTAACAGGAAACTGTTATAAAGACTTGTACTAATTTCTAGCTGCCTCATTTATTTGACAGCCCTGCTATGTATATCACACAGCAGCTACCACCTAGGTGTCCACATGTCTCAAGAATTACATACACACACATAAAAAATATAAAATATACATATGTACAAAAGAAAACACTTTTCCCTCAGTCCTTTGGTGATCTGATTGCTCATGCAGACACAGTGTGGGATTTTAAATTATTAACCTCACAGTGTTTCAGTCCTTCTTAGATACTGATACAATTCCATATTTAAGGATTTTTTTTTTTTTCCCCGCTGGCATCATGTTCCATATTCCATTATACCTGGAACTCAACGGGGTTTTGTCCTTGTCTCCAAGATGCAGCAGCTAAGATGCTGACTCCTCATGTTTCCTGATTGTCTCCTCAGTGCTCGTAATCTCTTCATCTGAGAAAAATATCACTACTCCATTCCCTGCTGCCTGTCATTTCTTGAACATCTCTCCAACTCCTGAAGTGCTTTTTCTTTTGGTTGCAAAAGTAAATGTTGAAAGTATTCTAATAGGAAATCCTGTTGAAAGTAGTCCTGAAGTTGATCTAAAACGTACAAAGGACTTGGGCAGTTTTATGTATCTGAGCTGTCAGCGAATGTGCCTGGAACGATTACGTTAGCTCTGTTGTCCTAGATCTCTAAACTGCATCCTGCCTCACGCTTCCCAGTATAAACCATCCCACCAACTGCTCGGGGTCAGTTAGGAAGACCTCGGTTTGTGAATACTTACTTATACGAGCGCAGCTTTGCCGAGGGAGGCAGTTTAGTCATTCTTTTGATACAGAACTGGGGGGGAAAGGGAGGCTGCTTGATGCGAAAAAATTCAAAGAGTTTATTTGCTAAAGAGGACATTTAGCAAAAGGATTTTCTCAGGTGCTTAGAGCCTTCTGAAGTACCCACCCATAATTTCAAAATAAACATTTCACGGGGTATCGCTGTGTGTACATGCTGTTCACGTGTTATTTCCTCCTCGTACACATGAACTTACCTACTTAGGTTTTAACATGTACTGAGGAAAATCTTGCTGCCTCTCCCGTAGTATTTGCAATGCTGACTGCTAAGTAAATCGCAGCTTTACAGAGCATTAGGGACTGGAAGGGACCTCGAAAGACCATCAGGCTGTGTTCTCTTTTCCATTCTATCATTGGACTGTATGACCTTGGACAAATCACTTTGTCCTTTTTGACTCTTCAGACCAGCTGGCCCTTGGGGCTACAGGATATTTCTTACTACAGTTGTAGTTAAGGAACGGTCTGCAACTACCTTTTGTACAATTACGACAAACCAATTTCTTTTACTGTTTCTAAATGGGAGATGGAGTGAAACAAAAAAAAAGGGAGTGTAGGTAAAGCTTGAAGATTGAAAATGTTTTTGGTGGCGAGTCAAATGTCATTGATTTAAATTTGGAACTGTTGACATTTGTCTGTGATCTTTTTTCCTAATGTGAAAGGAACTCTTAATTTTGTTTAAGGAGCACTTAGGTGTAAAGACTGAGCATTATTTTAACCACAGAAACAAGCACAATAAAGGTCCTGTGCTGGGGAATCTCACAAATGCTCTGTAGCCCAGTTGATCCTCCGTTAGGAGAAATAGTAGAAGGCGGAGTTCCATGGGAAGGGGTGGTGGAGCGCTGCTGTAAAGGGACAGAAACATCTGGCGACACACCTGGTCTCTACACGTATGTATAAATCACCTCTGGCACCCCGAGGTGCTGCAGAGAACGCACACGGGAGACCTGGCTGAAGAACATCCATAAGCTAGAGTCAGATAAAACTGTGCTTGCCATCACGGGTAAAGAAGCGAGTCTCGTTCCCTGCGCAAACACGGTTCGGAAGGGCGCGACGCGATTTTGTGCCTCTTGCACCTTTGCACCTGCTGACTTCCATTTGTATCCTCCAGGCAACAAGCGAGCCCGAAGGCCTTTGGCTCGTAACCAGTGCTGATGCTGCAGCGCGGTGCTGCAGGAGCACCCGTGGCTCTCTAGAGCCTGCTCGCCCCTGGGCTGGGGATGTGAAGGTTTCCTGGCATCTCTTGGCCAAGAGCTTGCGCGTGAATCCCCCAGTGAGGTTTGTGACTGCTGAAGACTGATTAACGCTCAGCGAGTGGCTTTGCAGGCGCCAGCTTTGCCTGCATCCCTCGAAATGTGCGTTCATCTCTGGAGCTCAAGTGGTGCTACAAGCTCTTGGGAGCTCCTCTTGAGGACAGTGCAGCAGAAGAGCCTGAGCTGGCAAAGGTCCAAGGTTCCTGTGAGGTGTTTGAGCCATGGATTTGGATCACAGAATCACAGAACATTAGGGATTGGAAGGGACCTGGAAAGATCATCTACTCCAATCCCCCTGCCACAGCAGGACCACCTAGACCAAGTCACACAGGAACATGTCCAGGTGGGTTTTAACCATCTCCAGAGAAGAAGACTCCACAGCCCCCCTGGACAGCCCATTCCAGTGCTCTGCCACCCTCCCTGGGAAGAAGTTCCTTCTCATATTGATGTGGAACCTTCTACACATCACAGAACCAGCTGCACATTTGCCCCTTAAAAGCATCTTTCTTGTACCTGCTGTGACATAGTTTTCTGCAGTTTTTTCAGGTTGCAGAGAGGTGCTGGACCTCTTGCTAAATATCCATGGACAAAGTGGTGTCAGCAATGTACTCAAATAGCCCAGATTTCTGCTCCCCAGGTCATTTTGGACCCGAACCCATCACCTGCGTACATTACTACTGGTTTCCTTGGTAGGCTCTTCTCAAGGCCTCACACCTGCGCAGGGCTTGGGCTGCAGAAGAGTATGATCGGTACGATCATGAGGGGTGAGTTAAGTGTTTGATGTGAAAAAACCCCAACAAACCAAACCAAACAACCCACAGTTAGACATGGGTGTAGCTTGTCTATGTTTCCAGCTAAAAGAGGGCAGATTTAGGTTGGATCTTAGGAAGAAATTCCAGGCTCTTCTCAGTGTCATCTAGTGATAGGACAAGGGGCAACGGGTATGAGCTGGACACAGGGGGTTCCACATCAATACAAGAAGGAACATCTTCCAGTGAGGGTGACAGAGCACTGGAAGGGGCTGCCCAGGGGGGTTGTGAAGTCTCCTTCTCTGGAGATGTTTAAAACCCCCCGGACACGTTCCTATGCGACTTGGTCTTGGTGATCCTGCTGTGTCAGGGGGATTGGACTGGATGATCTTTCCAGGTCCCTTTCAGTCTCTAATGTTCTGTGATAGGACAATAGAACGTGAATGACCCCTTGGAAAGTTAAAACTCTTTCACAATGCTGTGGCTAACAGGATTGGAGATACAGCAGCAAATATCTCCAGGGTTATGTACCCCAAAGGAGGGAAACTGCGATCAGGTCGCTCTTAGTTCTTATTTTTATTTGAAATTCTGATCAGCTTTTTAAAATCGTAGTGAAACTTAATGAATGACAGTCTGATTTTCAGAGAAGCTAAGAGTGAAGTAGCTTCTGGAGCTGCCATCACACTTAGGGTTCAGCTGATGTCACCATGGAGCTGAGCTTTCTCTCCGGGGAACAAGTGCTGAGGAGGTGCCAAGGTAATATAATGCAGCCTTTGCATGAATTGGCTAAACACGCACCTGACTGTGCCAGAGGCTGCCTGGATCAGTAATTCTTCTCAGCCCCAGCCTCGCTGGGTAAGCCACCACGATGTGCTCGGCTAAGAGCTTTTCTTAGCGCGTGGGCCAAAATGCTCTCTCTCAAATACTATCACGTAGAAGAGACGGAGCTCCGCACTCTGCGCTTTGTCACCGAGCTGGATGCCGGCGTTCTCTCCGCAAGCTGAGCGCAGGCGCCGTGGATACACTTTGTTTAGGTCCATCTGTCCAGCCTAAAGCTTTAAGCTGCAGCTTCTGCTTCCCATGGGGTCAGTTACCAGTGTTGGTAACTTCTTTGGGATGTCCCAAAGCCATTTCAAGGCTCTGTGTGAAAATTGGGTCATAAAAAATGGAATCAGCTGCTTGAGTGGTGATGGGAAGGGAAATTCAACAGGGGACCAGAATCCAGTGAAATTCACTGGGACCAGAATCATAGAACCATAGAATCATTAGGGATTGGAAGGGACCTCCAAAGATCATCTAGTCCAATGTCCCTGCCACAGCAGGATCACCTAGACCAAGTCACACAGGAACACATCCAGGTGGGTCTTAAACATCTCCAGAGAAGGAGATTCCTCAACCCCTCTGGGCAGCCCCTTCCAGTGCTGTCACCCTCACTGGGAAGAAGTTCCTTCTCATATTGATGTGCAACCTCCTCTGTTCCAGAATCTTGGAAGGCTTCAAGCTGGAAGGGGTCTTACATGTCATCTAGCCCAACTTCTAAGAACAGAAGTGTTTGGATACGAAGGAACTGCCTTCATGTTTCTAGCCTGGGAGCACCTGGCTGCTGGAGTCCAGTCTCCTACAACCCTGCCCAGCCATGAACAGACGCTTAGTCAGAACAGACGGATGCCACGTGCCACCGCACGCTCGTGATATCTGAGATACCTTCCTTCCACAAGATCGTACCGAGATCGCATCGGTGTGACTGGCTGCGGTAGCTGGAGTGCTTCTGAGAAAGCCTGAAGCTGCGAAGCCATTGGACTAGCTGATCTTTCGAGGTCCCTAATGTTCTGTGACTCTGTGGTGGCCACCACCAGGCTCTGTAGGATTGCTGGGGTCAGAAGTGAGTGCATGAAATGCCCACTTGGTTTGGCAAAGCTGTCTGCTTCATTCCTGCCTCGCTCTGTGCTGAGCAGACGTGCACGCACCTGCGTATATTTTGGGGTGCCCCTTCTCCAAGGACGTGCTGGAGGAGCACATTTAGGCAACCGCTGCTGTGCTGTGGTCTCACTAAATTTAAAGCAGACCTGAGAAAAACACAATATTTAACCCAAACCCAATTAAATTATCCTCAGCGTTTCCCCCTGTCATTTCTTCCCCATCGTTACAGATTACAAAGACATTTGTGCCTAAACAGAAGCTGTCTTCTTCCAATCAGCCTGCTCTTGCTGCTCGGTTCATTCACTAAATCATTTAATCACCCAGGGCCATATGTTACCATCTTGTGTAAAATGGGTGGAAGAGGGGGGAAAAAAAAGCTAAGTTGAAACAACCCAAAAATCTCTGCACAAGAGTGGGTGTCAGCATCCAGCACAGCTCCCACGAGGAAGCGCAGAGCAGAAGCCGTTAGCACCAGTGAGTGTGGCTGCGAAGACAAACCCAGGCAGACAAAAGAAGGGTGTTTGCAGAGTGTTGCAAAGGTGGTGGAAACTGCCTTCGGGTCTCAATGCCGGGGGAAGAAGCCGTGGACTGAGACGGTCTGTGTCAGCCCACGTGCTAGCGAAGTCAAGATGCTGCCATTGGCAGGGTTGCTCTGCTCTGCTGTAATTAGTGCAGTATCTCAAGCTCACTCTTGGGTTTTGTGCTGCATGAACCTGTCCCTGGCTTGTTCCCTCTTGATTCTTGTTTTTATCCCTCTCCCCGTGGTGGGCATTTTGTCCCAGGTATTGCTTTGCCTGGGATTGTCTCCTGGCACCTTTGCTGGGTGCAGAGCACCGCGACATGCGACTTGGAGCAGACTACGAGGTCTGTGCTCCCACTGGGGAATGGGGAGCTTGAGAGGAGTCTGAGGTGGGAAACCTGCTGTATTTAAAGCAAGGGGAGAGTCACACCAGATCTTAGGAAGAATTTCCTCCCTGTGAGGGTGCTGAGGCACTGGAACAGGTTGGCCAGGGAGACTGTGGTTTCTCCATCCCTGGAAGTGTTCAAGGCTAGGCTGGATGGGGCTCTGGGTTGGTGAGAGATGTCCCCACCCATGGCAGGGGGTTGGAACTAGATGATGTCTGAGGTCTCCTCCAATCCAAACCATTCTGTGATCCAGTGATCCCACTTCTTTGAAAGGACCCGATATCCACCCCTTCTTCGTACCTTCAGGAAGATGTTGTGTGTCCAAGCAGCTGACCGAGGGCTCTCTGCTGCTCTCCACCCGCCGCGGTGCACCACCACAGACTGCAAACACCGGTCCTCTAGGATCCCACACGTTGGTTTATCCTAAACCTAGGAAACCATAAAAGAGTGTATTTTCATTTGCATGGTTTGCTGGTTTTTATTTGGCAGCTACAAGGACAACAGGCTGCAGCGAGTCCATAAAACAAAGTGAGAACAGCAGCCCGTTTCTGTGGCAGAACGTGGTGGCTGTGGCTGGAGGGCTTCCACAATTCATCTCAAACCCTCGTGCCACTATTTAGTGGTGTTTAAATGAAAATTAAACTCTGAGAGCCATAAGGAGGCGTCTGGTATCCGAAACGGCATTTGGATGTCCGGTGGGTAGGGCTGGGAGCCCCCATCCCCTGCCTGCTGCTCAGGGGAGCACCAATGCCTCGGAGTGTTCAGATCGGACAGTCACAACCATCAGCTGTGTTTCCAGGATGGGAAGATGGTCACTGGGGTGATCAGCAAGATAATATTTGCTACTTCAGAGAACTTAGAGTCATAGAATCATTAGGGTTGGAAGTGACCTTGAAAGACCACCCAGTCCAATCCCCCTGCCACAGCAGGACCACCTAGACCAAGCTGCACAGGAACATATCCAGGGGGGGTTTAAACATCTCCAGTGAAGGACACTCCACAGGTGGAGTAAAATAGAGCTCTCTGGTTATGGCAAAAGCAGCATCTGTGATTGCTCTTGCTAAAACGTGAGGAGAAGGGAAGGCTCTGAGGGGACCTTACAGCAGTTTCCAGAATCTGAGGAGGCTGCAGAACAGCTGGAGAGGGACTTTTTACGAGGGGCAAAGTGGAATGTTTTCAACCTAAAAGAGAGGAGATTGAGGTTAGACTTTAGGAAGGAACTCTTCCCTGTAAGGGTGCTGAGGCACTGGAACAGGTTGCCCAGAGAGGCTGTGGCCGCTCCATCCCTACAAGTGTTCAAGGACAGGATGGATGGAGCAACCTGGTCCAGTGAGACCTGTCCCTGCCCATGGCAGGGGTGTTGGAACTAGATGATCTCTGAGGTCCCTTCCAGCCCAAACCATTCAGCAGGTCCATGCAGAAGGCTCACCCAACCACACTGTTGGGGTAGAGGAAGGATTTTTATTTCACAGAGGCTTTTAGAAGACTTTTTGTTTGTTCCTCAGGTTTTTTCTGTGATGTTTGATATCTCCCTGGCTCTATCCTCCAGAAGTCAGAGCAGACTCAGGAAGTAAATTGCTGCTTGGGGAAGTGTCCTGCCTCCAAGCTGACTTATATAGTAGGACATATGGCATAAGTTATATTTGGACAGATGTGAACAACTAGTCAGTGGATTTGATAAGATTCTTTATTTAAACTCCCTTGCACAGTGTCACTGTTCCGCCGTCTTTCTTTCTTCCCTCAGTCTGATCCTTTGCTGGCTTCGAGGCTCTAAAATACACATTGCACCTAACGAGCCTGCAAAGCTTCAGGAGCTCTTGAAATGAGAGCGTTCGGTCGTGACAGTGGTGACTGGTTCTCTCCACCCTGTGACTGGCACGTGCCCGGCGATAAAGAAGGTGGAGGTGATAAATTGCAGCCCCCAGGTCATGAACTGGCTTGAGACAGCCAGGTGCAGGGGGAGTCACAGAGTCATAGAACCATCAGGGATTGGAAGGGACCTTGCTAGATCATCTAGTCCAACCCCCTGCCACAGCAGGACCACCTAGACCACAAGTCGTGGTCATTGATTGGTTTAATTTGGCCCTGATGCTTCTGTTTCACCGATGTGGAGGTGAGACATGGTGCAACAGTTACCGATTCGGAAGTCCTGAGCCCCTTAACAACGATTTCCTCGAAAGGAGGGGTTGCCCTGAAGCCCCCCATCACAGCCTCAGCGGCCCCACTTCTTTGCCTGATCTCCTAAACCACAAAATTAAACTTTCCTAGCACAACTTTCGAAAGATAGCGTGGGTGGGTAGAAAATGCGTTCCCCAAGGCTTGAAAATAGATGTAAGTGGATATTTGGCATAGAGCTAACAGAAAGAAAAGCCATGGAAATGTCTTAACTCCCAGCAAGATGGGCTTTAGGTGCTGCTGGGGTTCAGCACGCAGTGGGTCTGACTGGGGCTAGCACTCACCTTTCCGGGGCAGACGTGTGCTGCCCTGGCATATGGGCCTTTTTCCTTCCCAGCCCCACTTCTTTAATGGTTAAAAGCTAATTAAAACATACAGTGGCATTTGGAATCAATGCAGCGTATGGACTGCTGCAAATTACCTCCTCAGGCATGTTGCCCTCAGGAAGCAGCATTCACTTCAACAGCAAAACAGGGCTGTGAGCTCATTAATCATCAGGCTAAGACTGTCTGGATGGCGGCGGTGGCAGCAGCGGCTCCGCGTGCTTCTGGTGCTGAGGATCGGGTGCACTGCTTAGAGATGGGAAGTGCTGCACAAACTGTAACTGGTGCAGCCAAGTGCTTTTGTGGTTGGCGTTTAGCATCGCAGCCCTTCAGCTTGAGAGGCAGGGGTGGAGCGGGAGGTGATTTTTTCCAGGCAATAAATAGGTGTCAGGATGCTGACCGCAGTGTCTTGGGTTCCTAACTCTGCAGCCTCCTTATTCCCCTAGGGCAAAGGAGGGGTATCCCCCAAACAGCGTCCCATCAGACACACACACGCCTGGGGATGAATGGGGAAGGGTAAAAAATAGGGAGAGAGGTGAGGAGAAGAGCTGAGGACAACAGGAGTCAGAGGTAATGCTGAGGTTAGAAGAAATGAGGCAGTAAAGGGAAGGCAATGGGTTTACGTATAACATTATAGAATGGTTTGGGTTGGAGGGGATCTCAGAGATCATCTAGTTCCGACCCCCTGCCATGGGCCCAGGGACACCTCTCACTAAACCAGGTTGCCCAGAGCTCCATCCCACTCAGCTTTGAACACTTCTGTAGTCCTCAGCGTGTGTAAGAAATTCCGAGAGCATCTTCTGAGCCCTGCTCTGGTACGAGGTGTTCCCTGAAACACAACCGTGTGTCCTTGTGGCCTCTGTCGCCCTGCTCTCCAGTCACACCCACCGTGACGAAGGCGATAGGGCTTACCAGAACAAAACACGGGCTCTTCTGTCTTAGTCTGGCTGGCCACCCAGCTGAGCAGAAGTTCACACACTGTCTTTTGCTCTAAAACCAAGGCAGTGGCAGCTTTGCTGCAGCCAGGAGCTCTTCTTACCTTCTGTGTGGACCCAGAGGAGCAACCTCCAGTTAACACTTGTAGTGTGACCTGGCAGTTGAGCCGTACCCCGTTTTCCAGGGACGTATTAATAGCAGAAAAAAAACCTTAGCGCTGGCTTGTGGGTTTGTAAAGGTCTCTGAGGCACAGATCCCAGCACAGAGTCTCCTTTCCTTTCTGGTCTCCTAAGAGTGCATCTCTTTCTTTCCATCCTCTTGCCAGCTTCTAGCAGTGCACATGCAACGTAGAAGAAGGTGCCTCCCAAGTTTGCATGAACAGAGGATGAACGGTCAAGACTCGTTGTCTTCTGCACCCTCTTTCTCCAACCCGCTTTGGTCCCGCAAGGGTAACACTTCAGAGCGTGTGGGCTCTCTCTGCTCCTTCTGGGAGCACGGCAGTGTGATTGGGGACCCATCTTCATCAAATCTGGAGACAGCGCGCAGAAGCGTTACCGATTGATGAGGTCTGACAAAGTGCCAGGGAAGACGGAAGCTTCCAAAGAAAACCAAGTGCTAGATAGGCACAGGCTGCATCTGTAGTGTAACACTACTGCTGCCTCACCGGGTAGGTGTTGAATGCTGTCCAGGAAGAGATGGAGATCCTGCTCTGGGTGGAGGGTTGCACTAGATGGTCTTCAGAGTTCCCTGGCAACCACCATGGGTCTGGGATTATTTGACTCAGCAGCTGCTGGCATCACATTGACTATTTCCTTCCTCACCTCTGTCCCATGCAGGTCCATTGGTCCCACTTTGCTGCACAACGCAGTTGATTTTGATGCCAAGCAGTGAGATTCATTTTTCCTATTGTCACCTCTGGAGCCACACAGCTTCTAAGACCCTCTGCCGGGCTTCTCCTCCTAGAGGTGCTATGTCCTTGCTTTTGCTCTCTGTATTTCTGAACAGAAGATGGAAGAAAGATCTAGGGGGGATGTAGGCACAAAACTAGGAGAGGTGGGCGCCTATGGGACCTGTCCTGGTGAACAAAGGGCAACCTTTCCCCAGACTCTTTCAACCGGTCCTTTGGCCAGGTGAGACCTGGATGCAGCTGCTCAGCAAGGTCTGTCCCAATGAGAAGCTTCAGTACGAACCCTAAATGAAACCAAGCCGGCGCTCGCAGGACCCTCCGGGCAGAAGAAGAAATTGAGGCAGCCCAGCGTCTGAGGGCACAGGAGAAGGATTTTGCTCTGTGGCAGCAAATCACCCACCCAAAAATGAAATGAAGGAGGAAGGGGGGGGGGGAAATAAATTAATGAATAAAGCCTGCAGAGTATCTGAAATCACAGAAGTGTCAAAAATGGTAATGCCTACATGGAGGCTGCCCTCGCGCAGCTTGAATTTGCATGCCACTGGCATGGGCTTCCTGTGAATATTTACTCTCCTATTCAATTAAGAAAAAATCCATAACTGCCACCATGCTTTAATGTTAATGTATTTTTACACAGCTCTCTGTTTACCTTATTTTCTCTTCTATAACATTAACACCCTCTTTTTTTTCCATTTTTTTTTGTTAAAAAATGTGTGAAAGATTAATTTGTAGGATGACGGGAGATGTGGGTGTGTAGCACAGGCCAGATGGAAGGGGTGTAACATGACAGTTTTCTTCGGTGGCTTCGTTGTTGTTTTTATTGTTGCGAGCGAGCAAAGTAGAACTAAAATTAACACTCCTTCTCCGAGCAAAGAGGGAGTGGAGTGGCGAGCTCCTCTTTCACTCCCCGCGGCTCTCGGTGGGCAGGAGCCCCGACGGGTCGGCAAACGCCGGTCGGGCGTTTGAAGAAGGGAATTTGTGCACCAGGCTCCACGGGGCTGTATCAGAGATCGGAATGTTTTCATAGAATCATGGAATCATTAGGGATTGGAAGGGACCTCGAAAGGTCATCCAGTCCAATCCCCCATCATCCAGCCCAATCCCCCCTAACTCACTAGCAATTTGGTGAGACTTAGTAGTGTTCTCTTGGCTGATAGGGGCGCAAACAGCTTCCAGCACCAAGAAAAGGAGAAAGAAACAGGAAAACACAACACAAATCTACCCGAGACAAAGCCCTTTGAATCTACACAGCTACCCATTCAAAAAAGCTCTGTAATTGTTGAAAAAGGGCTGTTCCAAGGCCAGATTCTAATTTACACATAAGTATTGTAGGAGTTTGATATAGTAAATGTCCTTATTGAAGAATAAAGCAATTAGCACAGCAAGTCGCTGTCATCTGGCACGCAAAGGCATTCCAAGAAAAAGTTAAGTGTTGAGGAAAGGAGAGAAATTCAGGACAGCATGTGGGAGAGGAATATGGAGGCTCCTTTTTATGCCACTCAGGAGGAAAGGAGGGGAGAGAAAAACCCGCTGCAGACTGAATCTGTTCTGCAAATTGACCCAAGTTTCTGCTTCGCTTTTGAGGGAAGGGGGGACCACCCCTCCACACAACCAACCTAAGTCCTTACTTAGAGGCTGAAATCCTGAAAACTTCTGAAAAGCCAAAGCAGTGGACATGGAATGTTGCAGTTCAAACAGCTTCCTTAGCAAGAACTTGGATTTCTACTCTTTGAGTAATAACGTAGAGCTAGAAAGATGGATTAAACCCTCCTACCCGTCTGCATCCCTCCTACTGCAGAAGGAGGATTATTCCATTTCGAGTGCTCTGCCCAGTCTGGGTTGCTGGGTCTTTGCTGGGTGACCTAGCACAGAAAGGCAGCCAGGTTTTTATCAGTTTATCTAGGAAGGTTCTGTTAGCATCATGTCAGTAGCCTGAGGCTTGCTGAGTCAAGGACCCCTTTTATTTCCCTCTAACCAATAGACTTTTCAAAGACTAGCTGGCTTGTGTCCTAACTTCAAGCATCACATCACTGTTTTTCACTTTTCTCCTTAGTATTTCCCTGAAAATCTGACCTTCTCAGCACATGAGGAGTTGCAGAGTCTTCTCTGGTTTATTGCCTCTTTCATGTGGGGCCTCAGGTCCAAGACCAAGAGTTAGAGAGAGTTTATCTGCTCTGTGCTGGACTTCACATCCACAGAACATTAGACATTGGAAGGGACCTTGAAAGATCATCTAGTCCAACCCCTGCCACAGCAGGACCACCTAGACCTCATGTTCTGTGATTCTGTGAAAAGGAAACAGCAATACACTTTCAACAATGAAAACTTGGGGTTTCTTGGAGTTGTTGAAGAAGGAAAAGAAAGTCCTTTTTTTTTTGTATTAGTCATGGGAAACCAAAACTTGCTTAACCCTATGAAGTCAGATAAATGGGAGCCGTGGTTTGTTCCTGCTTGGTTAGCTCATCCAACACCTGCCATATCTCACAACCCCCCTGGGCAGCCCCTTCCAGTGCTTTCTCACCCTCACCATGAAGAAGTTCCCTCTCACATTCATATGGAACCTCCTCTGTTCCAGCTGACACCCACTGCCCCTTGTCCTGTCATTAGATGACACTGAGCAGAGCCTGGCTCCACCCTCCTGACACCCCCCTTCACGTATTGATCAACATGAATGAGGTCACCCCTCAGTCTCCTTTTCTCCAAGCTCAAGAGACCCAGCTCCCTCATCCTTTCCTCATCGGGGGACGTTCCACTCCCTTCATTTTCATTGCTAAGTTGCATTTTCTTGCCAATAAAGATCCGTTTCCTTTTGTCCACGGGTTGGTCTCACACTGCCTTTCGTCATCACAAAATTCTATGTGTGTCATGATGCAAAAAGTTCTTGTGTGTCAGTCCCTACTGGTACCCAGCTGGACATGGGGTCACATGTTTTTTCCAAGTCAATCTGACTTGGAAAGTGGATTTCGCCCATTTTAACAAAACATTATGGACACCTCTAGAAAATATTCCTTGCCCCAGCCAAATGAACACACGTTTCACAAGGCTGAACAACAGTGCTGTGTTTTCAAGGTACCCTCTGCCAAGGATCTTGTTCTCCTGATGATACTTAAGCCTTCTGCTGATGGGACAAAGCTCCAGGCACAAGCCAGAGCTTTCTCATTTCCTTGAGATCACGGGGCCAGCAGTAATTTCAGAGAAAGGAATGAGCAGAGACACTCCACTGAGATCAGCTTTACAGAAATTCATAGCTGGCCCCCGTTCCTTTATTTTAGAAACATTTGACACTTGAACGTTGCTCTTTCTTTCTGGGAGTCTGCTCAGCCTCAGAGTGGATCAGGGCAGGTGGTTGTACCCTCAGTCTACCAGCCACCACCTCTCAGTGGGGTGAGAGCCAGAAGCAGGATCTATCCTGGTTACCTCGTTTCTGGAGAAGCTCTGACTCCTGTCCTGCCAGACAGAGCTTGTGTGGCCAGTGCCTGTTTGTCAAGATGCTCCATGAAACCCTGACACCTCTGTGTGCAGCCTGGGTTGTGTAGGAATTGTGAGATGAGCTGTAAGGAAGGAGCTCATGTGGACAGCTCTTGTTTGTCAAGATGCTCCATGAAACCCTGACACCTCTGTGTGCAGCCTGGGTTGTGTAGGAATTGTGAGATGAGCTGCAAGGAAGTAATCTGGGACGTTCTCCACGTCAATGGTAGCGCCCAGAGGAAGGGCATGCTGAGAGCACTAGATCTGCATTACCTGTCACCAGAAAATCTGTGTTTTCATCAGTGACTTGAGGGTTTCCCTGTAGGAACAGGGAAAGAGACATGAGGTGCTTTAGGTCACGGCCTAGGCGCTGCCCTCCGCCTTGCAGCAGACTCCCTGTGGCACCCCTGCCTTGCTGAAGGAGGCCGAGTGACCAGCGCTGTGCTCTGCAGAGCTGCTTGGTAGGTCCTCAGATGAGACAGCAACGAGCTCCGCAGAGAGGCTCGTAAATACATTAAATTGATGAAGATTTACTGTACGCCGCACGCTGAAATCTGCCAACACTAATCCAAAAGAATTACACATTTTAGGCCTGAACATAACATACCGCGCACAGCAACTCACATCAGAGCAACCCATATGCTGCTGCTAATGTGCCAACTGACACATGTTAAGCCACAAACATAAGAAACTATTGGATTTCAACCGCGTTTTCGTATCCCAGCTAGTCCTCAGGTCCGTCATTTTTATTCGCCGTCGTCTTCTCTCCCCTCTCTAGAGAGCCTTGTGTCCCCAGCACATCTTCCGCTCCCCCTACCTGGTCTCCTGCTGGGCAGGGGCTGCCCTGGAGTCAAAGCCACTGTCAGAAGTCCATAGGCTGACAAGCACACGAACAGAACCACCCCCCCCACGATAATCTGGGTCACTTAATAACCTACTTTCAGGGTTCTCTGTGAACCCTGTACCCACTCCTGCGAGGCAAAGAGAAACCCTGAGAAGAAGTGGGTGGATGAGTAGACAGCCAGCCATCCCAAGTGTCAGATCTGACTCCTCGGCAGGAATGCGTTGAGGGTTCTCTGACAGAATGTGTCTGAGCTGGAGGCAAATGTTGCTGTGCGACGCTCCCGACACGAGGGTCCTGCCACCGTGCAGTGTGCGCCGCACCGCCACTGCTTGCTGGGAGTAACTGGGTTTTTCCAGGGAGGGGTGACAGCACCCCAATGCCCTTACGATAACAGGGTCGTGGAGTGGCTTAGCTTGGAAGGGGCTTCAGAGATCAGGGAATCAACATGTCATCACTATAAGCACAGCTGAAGCAAGTTAACCATCAGTGTCTCACAGAATCACAGCACATTAGGGATGGGAACAGACCTCCAAAGGTCATCTAGTCCAATCCCCCTGCCACAGCAGGACCACCTAGACCAAGTCGCACAGGAACGCGTCCAGGCGCGTTCACCTAGTTCCAACCTACTGAGCTAGGATAAGCCTCCAGAAATCACAGGGGTTATACAGAGTGGGTCATGAGTGACAGCAAGAGACTCTGAGCATGAACACAGGCCATGTAGCAGGAAGGAATCTGCTTCTCACCTCTTGGCTTTGTCAAGGTGAGACACCAGCAGCTGAAATAGAAGACAAAGGACTAAACCACAGCCAGTGTTTGTTCTCCTCCTCAACTAGTCAAACCTGTAGGTTCACATGGAGTTAGTGGCAAAAGTGGTGTGAAGGATGGTGCTTCGTTATGTAAGCAGGAGCGTTCAAAACAAGCAAACCGAGAAGGAGATGAGAGCATATTTATACCACAGGCTTCCAGTTACCTTATCAGATGAACACTGTGCGGAGAGGCAACTAGTTCACTTTACGTGGGCCAGCTACCAAGGAGGACCTGCTAGAGATTTAGGTGATAGATTCCGCAAGTATTTGGCACCGCATCAACAATGTCCTGGAGAACCAGACTCCTGGGGCTCTTGTTGATTAAAGGAAAAACCCACCTGGATGTGTTCCTGTGCCACTTGGTCTAAGTGGTCCTGCTGTGGCAGGAGGATTGGACTGGATGGAGGTCCCTTCCAATCCCTAATGATTCTATGAGTCTATGATTTCATGATTCTATGATTCTATGATTCCATGATTCTATGGTTCCATGATTCCATGAGTCTCTGAAAGCAGCTGCTGGAGGTTCAGATGTAGAAACAATGAAAAGTTGCCTCCTTGTGCCCCGTGAGGAGCCAGGATTCAGCACCCACCTCTGCTGTGGCTGACCTGGTGTTTTGTAAATTGGGAAGCAAAGGACAGAACAGCTGCCTTGTGTTTGAGGTAGGAGGTGAGGCTGCAGGGTCAAAATGCCCTCTGGTGCATGGGGAGAGAGAGAACGTGGTTGATGCACCTACCCCCAGCCTTCACTTCACATTCCTAGAGATTACTTGGATCCTCTCTTTCCCTGCCCTTTCAGTCTGTGTGGGCAGCACACCGTAACCCAGCGCAGCACGTGCTGCAGGAGCTAATAATACCCTGGAGATGATGGAAATAGCATCCTTGAGGTAAGGGCTTGTGCTTTAGCTCCAGCACAGAGGAATCTTGTGGGATTCCCTGATTCAGTTCTGTGCCTTGCTCTTTCCTAGAGACTTCGAAGGTTTTTATGCTAAAGATCCCTTTCATCGCGGTCTCCTGGACTGGCTTAATTAAATTTTAGGAGACTACTGCACTTTTAGGAGCGAAGCAGAAGGGTGCCTGCCATTGAAGGCACCCTGACTTTTAGTTTTCATATGATTCTCGATTCCCTGTCTTGTTTTGAACGTAAGATTTTCATGTGAGTTGACTAACCTGAAGGAGATTGGGCACGTTGGTAGCCCTGTCTGTGGCAGTCTGCAGGACTTAGGCAGTTAAGACACAGGGCAACTAATGAGTAATAGCCTAAATTTGATAAGGATGGGCTCCCAAGACTCTGTTTCTAAGCAGTGTAGAGGGAGGTGCTCCCCGAGGTCTTTTCATCAGACCTGCACTATGGAGCCCTGCCCGTGCAGGGTGCAGGTGGGACCTCTCCTCTCTGCCGAGCAGTGTATTGACAGGAATGTTTGGAACAGACTAGGGTGCCTCCTCTCCATAGCACCTGTTCAAACCAGTGTCCTGCTTTTTACCCCTAAAGCAGTTGTCCACAGAGGTGAGGCAGAAGTCACTATGTGCAGGAAACGTTTGATGTTCAGTAGCTGAAGTCTGGTGGTGCAAGTCCAATGGCAGACATGAGAAGGCTGTGAGAAGAGCCAGGCCATGTCAGATCAAGTGTCCATCTAGTCAAATATTCTTCCCTGAGCAATGACCAGAATGTGTGGTGGGAAGGGTTTAAGAAGAGTCTAAGAGCAAGAGAAGCATCCAGTGAAACTTCTCCCCATCACACCCCTCAGCCTCCAGCAGTCTGCAGCTCAGTGACCTTCTGAGCCAGAGGTGGTAACTTGGTGTTTTAACTGTGGGTTTTCTTTTCTTCTATGAATTTGTCCAGTTGCTTCTTGAACCTGCCTCTTGTGGCAGATTATCTCTACTAAAGCCCATGCTGTGTGTCAAGCTCGTAAGTCTTCCTTCATCTGTTTTGGACCTGCCATCTGACGGTGGAATTCATGTGTCAGAAGAGACAACGAACAGTCAACCCATCCCTCTTCACCCTCTCTACAACACACTTGGTTTTTTATAGACTCTTGTCAACTTCTTGTCACCTCCCCTTCTTTTCCAGGCAGAGGAGCCCTGGTCTACTTTGTCATCCCTGATACAATGTGCATGAATCTACAAGTTAGATGGAAATTGAATCGCTTAGTTCAAGAGAAGCTGGAGTGGGTGGGTGAACAGAAATGCTTCAGCACAAGCAGACAGGGAAGCAGGAAGCGGATTAGGCACTAGCAGATGTGGTACTTCTAGCCTGCAACGCTTCTAGGGAAAGGTGTCTGGACCTCCTGTCCCAGTTTCTGCAGGCAGTTCCGTTGGGCTGCTGATGCTCCTTCAGTCATGGAGCAAAACCTCATGTTTTCCATCCACTGCATTTTCCCATCTCAGAAACCCTTCTGAGAAGAGACACCCTTCATGCTCTATTAGTTGTGCCAGGAAACCCATTTGGTTTCCTCCTGACTTCTTCTGTAAGAGAGTTAAACTGCAAAGTTTCTTGCAGAATAACCTGCCCCTCCCAAAGGCTTCATTTGACTGTGGTAGGACAGTTCTTGTCCATGAAAATGACTGAGCTCATGAGTGTGGTGCCCTTGCATTCATGCACGTGCATTGGCCTGGTGACATACCAGGACGTGGCCTTCATGCCTGTGTGCTGGGTTGTATCCTGAGTGAAGGGGGAGCAGAACATCTCCCTTATGAGGAAAGGCTGAGGGGGCTGGGTCTCTTGAGCTTGGAGAAAAGGAGACCGAGGGGTGACCTCATTCATGCTGATAAATATGTAAAGGGTGGGTGTCAGGAGGTTGCAGCCAGGCTCTGCTCAGCGTCATCTAGTGATAGGACAAGGGGCAATGGGTGTGAGCTGGAACACAGAAGGTTCTCATGGTGAGGGTGAGAGAGCATTGGAAGGGGCTGCCCATGGAGGTTGTGGAGTCTCCTTCTCTGGAGACGTTTAAAACCCACCTGGATGTGTGACTTGGTCTAGGTGATCCTGCTGTGTCAAGGGGATTGGACTGGATGATCTTTTGAGGTCCCTTCCAATCCCTTCCAATCTGTGATTCTGTGAATTAGTTTATGCAACTTACTAGCACCAGCAGGTCTCTGACCTTAGGATATCGCCTAGAAGCAGCTCTCAGACACAGAAGCCACAGCACTAGCCGCTCAGTGCCATCTTGTAACTGAACCATCCTGCCGAGTGTGGCAAGCTGGCACTTGTACCACGGGCACCTATGTTATCGCCCGTCGCAAAGCAGATGCAGAATGCAAGGCGGCTTGAACAGTCAGCACTGTAATTTGCACAGTAACATTGTTTTAGATCTAATTAGTGCTTGTGCAGCTCCCTTACCAAAGAGATGCGAAAGACCGCACCGGGATGTGATTGTTAATGAATTTAGTGCAAAGCACATCTGCATCGATTCCATTTCAGCAACCCAACCTCTAAGTTCAACTGCTATTTGCTCGAGAGCCAAAACACTCTGAATTGTGCCCACTATGTTTTAGCCTTGCTCTGCTGGCTTTGATATTTCAAATAAATACTACAAAGTTAAAGCCTCCAGCTGCAGACCAACCCATCTGTAGATGTTTGTTATATTTGGCAGTATTCAAAGATGATTTGCCTTCCTGCTGAAAAATAAAATTAAAAAAAAAAAAGGAAAAGAGGTTCTCTCAGCAAAAAATCAAAATTGAAAATACTTATCAGCCAAAAAAGAGAAGGTTTAAAAATATTCCGCGTGGGTCAAGTGGCAGAACGTTGGGAACAGCAGGCACAAGTGTGCACTGTGCCCGGGGCTTGAACTGTGCGCCTCGCTCCACGTGTGCGCGCAGGTCCTTCTGCATCTCTCTGGTCTGCAGGCCATGGCAACGGCTAACGAGGAGTGGGGCTGGTCAGTGCAGCTCAGTTTAAACCATGCTAGAGCTACCTTAGGAAACCTTCGAGAGCAACATCAAGATTTCCAGATACCTTCGTTTCTTCAGAGCTCTCCTCAGGGCTTCAGCCAGGGCTCTGGACTTGGGCTTCCAACAAAGAGCTGGGCCTGGAGATCTTCGTGTCAGCATCAGAAATCTCACTCAAGGACGTGAAGTTTCAAGATGAGGACCTCTGTTTGCTTTATTAATGGCTTTTATATGTGAACACAACTCAGGTGGACCTTGCAGCTAGCAAGCTTGCCATGCACTCTTTTGCAGGCTCCTTTATGGAAGACTTGAGCCCAGAGTCTTCCTTTCTGAACAAAGACTGTTTTTACAAGACCAGGCAATAGTCACAGAATCACAGAACATTAGGGACTGGAAGGGGATCATCTAGTCCAATCCCCCTGCCACAGCAGGACCACCAAGACCAAGTCGCACAGGAACATGTCCAGATGGGTTTTAAACATCTCCAGAGAAGGAGACAGTAAAGATGGTTTTCTCAAGATCAGGTGATACTATGATTATTCTGACTGTCATGAACTCACAACAGAGTTAAGTGAACATCAGAGCAGGAGAGAGGAAGATCCAGAACAACAACTTGCCTTCCTACCCTGGTCTACCTCAAAAACATCTGACAAACTCATGTTGCTCAGAACAAGTGAGTTGCATGAAATCAGAACTCACTTAGTATGTGATAGTGCAGAGGTCTCCCACACCAGCACAATGACACCTGTAGACATGAGAGACACCCGTGTGAAACACATGACCAAGCAGTATTTGCAAGAAGCATCATTTAAGCTTTGCAGGATCTGCCTGCACCTCTTGTCTAAGAAATCAGAATGGATTCGCAGCAGGGGTGGGGGTGTTGGGGGTGCGATTCAGAGAGCTATCACAGAATCACTCTGGTTGGAAAAGACCAAAGATTCAGATATCACAGAATCACAGAATCACAGAATCACCGGATCATTTAGTTTGGAAAAGACCTTCAAGACCATCCAGTCCAAACATTAACCCAACTGTCCCAAGGTCATCACTAAACCATGTCCCCAAGCTCCAGATCTATATGACTCTGAAACACATCCAGGGATGGCAATTCAAGCCTCTCCTTGGGCAGCCTGTTCCAAGGCCTGGTGGCCCTTGCCATGAAGAAGTTCTTCCTCATGTCCAACCTAAACTTCCTCTGGTGCAACTTGAGGCCGTTTCCTCTTGTCCTATCACTTGTGAGAAAAGACCACCTCCCACCTCTCTACAATTTCCTTTCAGGTAGATAGTAATAAAATCATAGGATCATTAGGGATTGGAAGAGACCTTGAAAGATCATCCAGTCCAATCCCCCTGACACAGCAGGATCACCTAGACCAAGTCATACAGGAACATGGCCCAGGTGGGTTTTAAATATCTCCAGAGAAGGAGACTCCACAACCCCACAGGGCAGCCCCTTCCAGTCCTCTGTCACCCTCAGTGGGAAGAAACCTGGCACATGGGGAAGAGAAGCAGATGTTTCCTTCCTTGCTCTGAGAGCCCTTTTCATTTACATGAAGCAGTGCAGAGAGCCCAGCTGTTCCCGCAGGTTAGCAGGGACACTAAAGGTGGTTCGCGCTTTGTTTTCAGATATTTTCCTGAACTGGTTTGATCCTCAGAACATTTATACTGACAAAGAAATTCCACTGCCTCCTCGTCTCCCTCCCTCTGGCTCCCACCCCAATAACTTGCTCCGTCTTGTATCTCCGACTCGATTTTTGGCATATATTTGCATACATTAGAAATGGAGAGAGGATTAAAGTTTAAGAGGAAATTGTGGCTAGTGTGAAAGGGGAACAAAAGGACATCTGTGAAGTAGCCCACAACTGGCAAGGAAAGCTATTCCACCTCCAGCACCAGCTGCAGGGGAAGTGGTGCCCACTACCCCAACAAGACCTTCTTTGTTTTGCTACAAGGTCTGGGAGTGGCAGCTCTTAAAGAGATATGGCTGGAGGTGAGGAGCTTCCCTTTTTGCTCCTCTATCCCAACGTTACATGTGGCAATGGGTGTTTCTGAAGGAATTCATTCCTCCCACTCTTACCCCCCCAAAATATGCCAAATGCAGTGGGAGTGTGGATTCATGGGACGGGGTCTCTGTGCACACAAGCAGGAGATGCCACTGCAAATCTGTCCCGGCCCCGCCAACCCTCCTGAATCTGCTGACTCCTCCCGTGGTAGAGTAGGACATTTTCTGCCATTGCTTTGTCCTGCAGCAGTAGCAGGAGGTGGGGGCTGCTCAGAGAACATGGGACATGTGGTGATGTGGGGGAGAAGACAAGATGGGGCTGCAGGGGAAGCTTGAAAGGAAGAGAAGAAGAGGACAGAAGGATGCACACTGGAAGAAGAAATCTTGCACGCAGAGCTGTCGGTGGATAAGAGGGAGTTGAGCCTTCTCAGAGGAGGAACAACAGGGATGAAAGAGATGGGGAAACACAAGAACACAGACCTTATCTCATCCAGTTGTGGGATCCCCTTTTTCATTCCCACACAGAGGAAACTTTTCGACTGCATCATAAACATCCCCCTAGTACTCAGTGAAAACAACACTCCACAGCCTTCCCAAAACACTGCTCCACAGCCTTCCCAAAACACTGCTCCACAGCCTTCCCAAAACACTACTCCACAGCCTTCCTTACCTTCTCCTTGCAGATCCCCTGGAGGGTGTAATGTGTGCTCATCCTCTTACGGGGCATCCTAAAAAGACCCATGCTTGGAGGCAAACTGCTCGGATCTGTCCCCTAACATCTGCTCTTCTCAAGGGTTTAAAGTTCTGCAGCCAGTCCCTCATCAATACTCCTTGAAAATATGGGTTTGGGCCGTGAATCTGGAGGGCACGATGTCTAAAGCTTGTTATTTCTTCTTAAAGATGAGAATCCTAGTTAGAGTTACCGACTACCACAGGTACCAAGTGCCCAGCTCAAGGTGTTGAGGATATGTTTATAAATGTGTGAAGGGTGGGTGTCAGGAGGATGGAGCCAGGCTCTTCTCAGTGTCATCTAATGACAGGACAAGGGGCAATGGGTGTGAGCTGGAAGGGAAGAGGTTCCATATAAATATCAGACGGAATTTCTTCACAGTGAGGGTGCCTAGTGAAGTTGTGGAGTCTCCTTCTCTGGAGACATTTAAAACCTGCCTGGCTATGTTCCTGTGCAGCTTGGTCTAGGTGATCCTGCTGTGCCAGTGGGTTGGACTAGATGATCTTTCAAGGTCTCTTCCAATCTCTAATGGTCTGTGATTCTGTGAGGGTGCTGAGCCACTGCAACAGGCTGCCCAGGAAAGTTGTAGCTGCTCCATTCCTGCAAGTGATCAAGGCCAGGTTGGATGGGGCTCTGGGCAGCCTCATCTGGTGAGAGTTGTCCCTGCCCATGGCAGAGGTTTGGAACTAGATGATTTCTGAGGTCTCTTCCAATCCAAATCAGTCTGTGATTCAATTTGAGGAGTTCCAGTATTTCAACTTCAGTTACGTTTATTAAGCACAAGATGACTTACAGTTATTAAATCTGATCCATTTCCCCTCACACACTGCTCGTGTCCAGGAATGTGAAGCTTGGTTCACCACGGATGAGACGTGTGGCATCAGGCGAGATGAGGCCAAGCCCACTGAAACTCCAACATCCTACCCATTGTGGCTGGAAGGGGTATGGTGGCTGTAAAAGTCCTCAGTTATAATTGGCAAACAAAGCTTGTTCCATGCTCAAGGCAGGGAATCTGGCATGGAAACCCTCCAAAAGCTTTTCCATCCCATTCCAAATTGGCCAACGTAGGAGCATAATTAGGACAATAGGGAGACTATGTTGGGAAGCACAGTTGGTTACCTTGCTGAAGGAGCATCTCATCCCCTGGTACCTTTTTGAGACGCCTCTAGCTGAAAGAAGGGAGAGGGAAGAGACAATGCGCCGATACACCTGGAAAACAAGTAATGAACCTAAATTATGGTTCAGAAACCACAACTGCGAGTCCATTTTATTTGAATGGATTTGTCAGCCTCTTGCTCTCAAAAATAAACATGAAAAACATAATAAACATAGAAAAGAAATAACTAACACAGAAATCTGTACCAGCCGTCTCTCCTGCGGTGTCAATCATTTTCTGTTGAAGCTAGATGATCATAGAATCATTAGGGATTGGAAGAGACCTCGAAAGATCATCTAGTCCAATCCCCCGGACACATCACCTAGACCAAGTCACACAGGAACACATCCAGGTAGGTTTTAAACGTCTCCAATGAAGGAGACTCCACAGCTCCCCCAGGCAGCCCCTTCCAGTGCTCTGTCACCCTCACTCTGAGTAAGTTCCTTCTGATATTTATATGGAACCTCCTATGTTCCAGCTTACACTTCAGTAACTGATGGCTGTTCCGGTGAGACCTTCCTGCCCACTTCTCCTTCAGGTGGATATCATAGAGTCATAGATTCATAGCATCATTCACATTGGAGAAGACTCCTGGGATCATTGAGTCCAACCATCAACCCTACTCTACAGGTTCACCTCTAAACCAGATTCCCCAACACTATGTCTTAGCGTCTTTTAAACTCATCCAGGGATGGTGACGCAACCACCACCCTGGGCAGCCCATTCCAGTGCCTGACGAAGCCAGGGAGATTCCTTTGGCTTCAAGGTAGTCTTTCCAAGAACCAAAAACTCGTTACCAAAACAGCAACAGAAATGCAAGGGCCAGGAAGATCTGCAAATGAAGACCTCTCAGATTAAAGGGCAGATACAGGGCGCACGTTTGGCTTTCCTGGGTGCCTGGAGAGAACTGCAGACCTCCAACTTGTGTACGTATCCTTTCAAAAGGGGAAAAATGTTGCTTTCATAGATTAATTTCACACATCTTACCAAGATAAAAATAATCACTGTGACATTTTGTTTGTCTTCCTCTTTTCCTGTGTGCAAGCAGCCAACTCTCAATTACTTACAGACCTAAATTTGTTCCGCTCGATTGTGAAGAGCCCCCGCAATATTCAACAGGAGGGGAAGGATTCTAATTTGTGGAAAGTCATCGTGTTTGCAAAGAAAGCAAATTTCCTCCTCTCCCAATATGCTGCATATATCAGCCAAAACAAGACGCTTGCACCCAGCGCCAACTGGTATGAATTCCAGCCATTTTGTGTCTTATATATTAATGTTATAAAAATACGCACCCCGATTCTTTATAACAAGAGAATTTGTTGTGGCAATATCTGACACCACTCCTGAACTGACGCAGACGCGACAGCCTGACAAAAACAGGCTGCCAGCAGCGGTGGCGCTGGGTGCGGGTTCGGAACTGCCTCGGCAATTCACGGGGCTCTGGACTGGCTTTGCAGCAGGAGCCACCGCGTCAGACTTGCTGAGCTTTTCTCTGGCTACTTGTCACACTCTGAGCTCAACCAGGTCTAAAAAAAATGACAAGATTTGATTATGTTTCTGGTGATGAATCACAGAAACTGTGCAGCCACTAGTTGGCTGGGTTTTTGGCTGAATCCTAGTGGGTGACTGCCCTCAGCTGGGTTCAGAGAAGACCCTTTCATACTCCTGTGAAATCTCACCTCCATCATCCTCCCTGAGGACATACATGCAAGACATCTCTGCTGCCTCAGTGTGTAATGAAGCAGAGCATCACATGAACTTGGTGAGAGCTTCAGAGGTCCTGTGTGTGTGTGGAAGACAACTGTAGACCTTGCAGCTGCCAAGCTTTCCAAGCAGGCTCCTTTAAGGGAGTCTTGAGCCCAGAGTTTTCCTTTCTGAACACAGTAAGGACGGGTTTTACAAGTCCAGGTAATAGTCACAGAATCACAGAACATTAGGGATTGGAAGGGACATTGAAAGATCATGTAGTCCAATCCCCCTGCCACAGCAGGACCACCTACATCAAGTCACACAGGAACATGTCCAGATGGGTTTTAAACATCTCCACAGAAGAAGACTCCACAACCCGTGCCGGGCAGCCCCTTCCAGTGCTCTGCCACCCTCACTGGGGAGAGGTTCCTTTTCATATTGATGTGGAACCTCCTATGTTCCAGCTCACACCCATTACCCCTTGTCCTATCACTAGATGACACTGAGCAGAGCCTGGCTGCGTCCTCCTGACACCCACCCTTCACATCAACTTCATCGAGTCCAACCCTTACCCTGACACTGACAAGCATGTAAGTCCTGCATCACAAGCAAACAAGGGACAACAGACCTGAGCAGAAGGAGACTCCTGCATGGTGAATACTGCCTTGTCCTTTCATTTGTCCTCCAGACTCAGAGATCATGTCCCCAGCACCGGCACACACACCCCAATTAGTGGTGGTTATGGCAGAAGTAGATTGGGTTATTGTATTTAGATAGTTAAAAGCTGACTGCTGCAATCTCTTCTCTCAGTGAGCTCACTTGGAGGGGCAAGTTTGCTCACTGCAGGGGCAAATTACCGCAACACAGACTGGTTTGGGTAGGAAGGGGTCTCAGCAATCATTTCTAACCCCCTGCTGTGGGCAGGGACACATCTCACCAGACCAGGTTGCCCAGAGCCCCATTCAGCCTGGCCTTGAACACTTCCAGGATGATGGAGAATGGACACCCTCTCTGGGCAACCTGTTCCAGTGCCCTGCCACCCTCACAGTGGTTGCCTTGGGCTCAGTGTTTCCTTGAGCCCATCAGGAGGATCACAAGCACCTTTTAGTTTTGCAGTCGGCAGCAGCAGGAAGCCCAACGGCAATGAGACCTCCCTGGGGCACGGGGTGATGCGGGTGGCCAGCTGCTGCCAGGGATTAGGAGGATCTGCCCCTGTCAGGTGCTGGTGCTGCGCCCCTTCACCAAACATTTTTATGTGCTGATCACCTCCCACGTAGGAGACAGCTGTTCCTTCTCCTGCCTGGCCGAGCGCTCGCTTCCCTTTAACCTTTCTTAAACCAGCAGCCTCCGGGTCACAGTGCTGCGGAACGGAAAAGCTCTCTCCTGCATCAGCCCCGCTGATTTCAAAGACTAACCTTGCGCAGGCTACTGGAAACCACGTTGGCCGGTAGCAAGTGACGTGGCCTTTGAGCACTGAGCGGCTGGGGCTGCACAGCAGAACTAGACCTAACTCAGCAAGATCTGATCCAGAAACCTCAGCAAACTGTGCTCCATCCCAGACTCTCGACAGTTTGCACTATACTGCGAGTGAAAATGGCCACCTAGAGTGGGAGTGGAGGCTGGTCGCACGGGCTTGGGATGACAAGGATGACCTGAGTCTGAGACAAATGTAGGGCTGGCACAGAATCACAGAGTGGGCTGGGTTGGAAGGGACCTCAGAGAGCAACTAGTTTCAGCCCCCTGATACCTGCCAGAGCCTTCTCCAGACTAAACTCAAAATAGCTTCTCATAGTGAACTGCAGACACGGTGGGACTGAGTTAGACCTCAGAAGAGGCCATGGTTTTCTTCTGCACAGAGCAAATACTGACATTTCAAATCTGCGTGGGGAAGGGAGGTCCAGTCTAGACTGGAAAAAATGCTGTGCAGTTCAGGAGCGTCCAAAGCCCAGCACATCCAAAAAGACAGAACCTGCAGAGACGTTTGTCCTCTCTCAGCCACAGCCACACCAGAAAATCTGCAGCAAGCCAAGAAAAAGCAGACAATGTAATGAGATGACTCTCACCCAGTCCTATATATCATCACTTATTTTGTCTCCTGAGGTGAATGCACAGGCATTGGGCCCTGGGCCAGGAAAGCACTTAGGGCCACATCCTGACAGCCTGCAGAGGAACCGCACTTTGCTCAGCAAACCGCCCCTGTGAGGTCTTTGAGGCAGTTTCTGGAGGTGAATCTGCGCAACGCAAAGGCATCAACATTTCTGTTTCCTGAGCATTTGCTCGCTCCTGTGACGCAGCTCCCTGCTGAGCCTATTCCATGTGCGTAGACTTGGACCATCACCCAAGACAGGGACAGAGAGGCAGGTCTGCTTCTCCGACTCCTACCTGACGCCTGCAGAGAAAGTGGTTGGCAAGGGACCTCCAGAATTTATGAGTTTGCTGCAAAAGCCTTGTGGATCATCTGTTCATTCCTGTTAACTCCATAAACTGTTCAGAGAAGAAGCCTCTGGATGAAAGTGAAAACAATCTGGACTCACTCTGGACTAGGAGTCACCTTCCTCTCAACAGGGCACCAAAAAGATCCCCAGCATGAAGCTGAGCACCTAGACCAGTTCTGGGGAAACAAAGTGAAGAACAGGGAATTTTGAGGACACCCTGATTCAGAACCCAAGGAGAGACTTCCATTGACCCAACTGAGTTTTGGATTAGAGGCTCTGTCCAAATTTGAACTGAAGATCTGCATAAAATACTGGGGAGGTGAGGGGGAGAAATATGAACTAGACTATTTTCTTGTGTTGGAAGGTTCGCACACTAGGAGTAGCAAGGGCGCAGACAACTTGCTCCAGGTTACAGAAGAAGTCTGTGGTGGATGAAGTCTGTCTGCTCCTAACCCAGTGCCCAGATGACCAGATTTATAGGGTAGCGGGAGAGCACCCAATGCACAGTGGGCATTGGATAGAGGTGGGGATCACTGAGCTGGTGCCTGAATGTACAAAGGGCCATTACTCATTATTTACTAACTCAGTGTCCAACCTGTACCTGCTGTCGCAACAGCGTGTGCTTTAATCACATTAGAAAAATTGCTCTTCTGCTTCCAAAATCAATTTCATGGAGATGTTGCCTCCATAATACACAGGGCCAGATTCTCAATAAGGCAATCAGCAGAGTCGGGTTGACTTTGGAGAAGATGTGATGATTCATGTCTGTCGGGGAACTGGTCCTCAATCACAGTGTTGAGATAAGAGAGAATGTTGAGCAGCATCTCATGAATGATTAGCAAGTTTCCTTCCTGGGGGGAGTGGGTGAAATGTGGTCTGTGTACAGAGACACCATAGAATCATAGAATCATTAGGGGTTGGAAGGGACCTCAAAAGATCATCCAGTCAAATCCCCCTGCAAGAGCAGGACCACCTAGACCAAGTTGCACAGGAACATGCCCAATAGAAACAGTGCACAGGAGGTAATTTTATGAGTAGGCTTTGGTCTCTCTAGAGCACAGTGGACTCCTTTAGAACATCCTAGACTCAAGCCAGAAATTTGGGAATCGTAGACTGCATTGTGTTGGAAGGTCATCTAGCCCCTGCACAAGGCTAAATAAAAGGGCAGCACCTAATAGCAAAGTTGAAAAAAGGTCGTTGTGTATCATGAAGGGTCACGGACACCATGCAATGTCCATCATTATCATCCTCCCAGGAACAAATGGCTGCATTTTACTGTAGGACACTCCAGGAGGAGGAAGCTCACCCCAAGCTCAACAGTAGTTTTCTTTGGGGTGTGTCTGCCCACGTATGAGGTTGGCGATTAGCTGCTGCTTCCTCCAGTTGCCACCCCAGCTGGAATGTCTCACTGTGGCAGCAGGTCTCTGGAGACAGCAGTGAGCCAGCGTGTGCAGCAACTGTTGGAAGAGGGGATTAAAGCAAGTCAGAAAAGCTCATGGCCAGAAGCAAGAGAGGAATGTTTTCATGGGACATCCATAGGTTAGGGAGTGCTGGGCATGTAGGCAGCTACTAAGTAAAAGGCAGAGAGCCTTTAAATGTGCTCACGGGACATGGGAAGCCACATGTTTATTTCTTCTGAAGAAGAGAGCAGTCATGCAGCTGCCAAGTTCTCATCTTTGGCCCCTTGTGTCGAATGTTCATGTTGGCTCCTGTTGAAGATCCACTGTTCATGTGTGGCAGGTGGTGGACCGGCCAGTGGTGGTGACTAGGGGCAGTGGGTGTCAGCTGGAACATAGGTCGCCGTTGAGAGCAGGCAGTGATGCCAGGACACCAGGAGAGCTACAGCTGCCCAGGACAGTGGTGAAGACCACAACAATTAGGGACATGGTTTAGTCATGACCTGGCAGTGCTGGGTTAGTTGTTGGACTTGATGATCTTAAAGGTCTTTTCCAACCAAAGATATTCTGTAATTACCAAATCCTGGCTTGAAGGAAACTAGACCCATTCCGAATCGCCAGGGCCAACTCATCAGCTGGACAACCTAGAGAAGAAAAGGTCCTGCAGCTCTGCCTATGTGCAGTTCCTACACCTCTTTTTACAAACATTTACTGGGTCTGCTCAGACCAGCACCCATCCGAGCTAGAGATGGAGGGACAGGAAACTGAGGTTTGCTTTGAGCACCATCGGTCCTTGTGCATAAGCCAGGACGACAGCTGAGCAGCACAGCTTTGACTCCCTTCACTATAAAACAGCCCGTGTTTTGGTTTGGTTTTGTTCTACGAGGATTTAAGTCGTAGTTCTCGCTTGATGTACAGTGCAGCCGACAAGCCAGAGGTTTTGCGCCGCGCGGCACAAGGTAGGGGAGCACATGACTAGACAGGGGACAAAGAGCTGCTTGAAAGGGCCGAGCACTAACAAACCTCCCCAGCCACGACCGTCCGGACTCATTTGAGGACTTTCTTCCAGCCGTGATGTATTTTTCAATTCTGTGGTTTTTATTGGTTTGTCCTGGGTCTTGTCCTTTTTCTTTCTAATCCTCTTTCCCGTGAATTCACTTTCACTAAAATTGCCAACCGTTGGTCTCTTTGTGTGGTGGAATCAGGTTGGTGAAAACCGGTTTTGTGTGAGCAGCGTGATAAAAGGTGCATTCAGAAATATATCCAACGAGGAAGCTCTCTGCGGGGTGTGAGGCTTCTGAAAAGGGCAGCCCAAATCCTACGAGCTCTTCCACCGCTGCTGCTGCTGCTGCTGCTGCTATTGAAGGCAACTCTGAATAAAGGTTTTGCAGGATCAGGCCCTGGAGTTCAGCAAAATTTCCTTCCTGGCTGCTCTCCACCGCATTTAATGGCCGAAATAAAAGAAGGAATTAATTTCTGGGTTTAAATCCTTGGCAAGCAACTTCATCTCGTGGCTTATCTTTTCATGGGAATCGAAGAATCCTGCCTCGTTACAGCTACTCGTGGAGCAGGGGCTTGAGGGAGGGCAAGGGATTTGCGTTCTCGGGTGGGAATCAGACTCTGGTGGCATTTTCAGTAACGTTTAACAAAGCCATTGCTGCTCTTCTTTACAAGAGGCAGTATCATGGCTGCTCCCATTTTCCCCTTCTCGCCCTAAGCGTGGCTTGTGTTTCAGGCACAGAGTTAACCCTTTCTGTGCTGCTCTCACCAGTGGCTTCCATCAAACTCCATTTTCCTGAGCAGCACCACCACACTTCTGGAAAACAGAGCCCACCAATTTGATGGTAAACAAGCCCTGGCTTGAAGACAAAGCTTGTTGTAATCTCCATGATCAGACTACAGATCTGACCGCAGTTTTTAACGAACCCCTCGTGAAGAAATCCTATTCATGATTATTATCTATATGAGAATAAAAAATGTCTAATTACCTTCTATCAAATCTGTATTTATCAATTGTGGCTTTCTCTGGGAAATCGCAATTTGCAGGAGCGTTCCACATTCCAGGCTGTAACAGTTGGAGGTGGATGTCCTTAAGGATGGGGAAAAAAAGTTCTTTTTTAAATGGCACATTTACTAATTATAAAATGCTCTTATCTCTCTGCAGCCAAAGCCAAAATGAACATGTGCCTTGCACTAAGAAATCCCAGGATTGTCACAACTTGTGCCAGCTGTTGAGGTTATGACACCTGTGCCAGCATCGCCAGCTCTGCCCACTGTCATCTGTTCCAACTGTTCCATCTGCACTGTTTGTACCAATTCTCCCATTTCTGCATCTGTACCTTCTGCAGAAACGGGTCCAACAATGCCAGCTGTGTCATCGGTGCCAAATATGCCAGATGTTCTATTTGTCCACCCTGGGCCAAATCAATGTAGTTTTGTGCTCATTAGTTTTAGCTGGTAGATTCTATTTCACAATTTTTTTCCGAGATGCGCTTAGATCGAATCAATTCTAAAGCCCCATTACAACTGCTTTACATCTATCTCACCATAAACAGAACTTTGTTTGTCATCCCGTGTTCGGTCAGAATTATTTTGATCTGATTAAATTGCGTGCGAGCTCTGCCTTAATGGCGAGGCTTGTTTTTTTTCCTGCAGAGGATGTGGCTGCAGAGAAATGAGCAGAGCAAGATGAGGGTCATGGTAGCCAGGCTGTAAGTAAATCCCATGTTAACAGTAAAAATTGCTCACACGTTGACATACCGACTGAGAAGGTCCTGGTCCCCACCCCTTACTTATTGCACCACTGCAGAGCAGGAGACGCCCATCCAATGTCAATTTAACTGCGCTGAGTACAGCAGGGTGCAAGGGATGGAGGAGAATGAAGCTCTGGATATCTGCTGGCCAGAGGCTGTGCTGAAGGTCTGTTATCCATATATTCATCCTGCTCAGGAGGGGACCTCTGCCACCCAACCAACCCCCAGCCAACCCAGCCTGTGGCTCCACTCAGTCTCACAGGCTTTTCTCTAGGCAAGTCGAACTCCCACTGATTGGGGTGACGTGTGGTCTGACATAACATCAGAAAGCCAGAGCAGTGAGTCACTGTTTAATTGGAATCATCACTTACTGGCGCGACCATGCCGGTTTGTGTCCTTGGCCACATCCTGAACGATCACACTACGTTCATCGAAGGTGATGGGACCTCTGGTGCATCGTGTCCTCTGGGATTTGGCACTCTGGGTCAGGAAGGAGAGTCTACATTTGCCATTGTCAGCTATCTCAAAATAAAAGCGAATTCCTGCGTAAGAGAATGATCCCAGATGGTACAGCCCTGCCCAAACCAGCTGAAATTAGCTTTCCCCCTAAAGCACAAGTGAGGTGTAGCTGGTGTGTTGTGCTGGCCCAGGGTCTGCAGGTGACCATGATGCCTGGGCACTCGTTCAGCACAAGTGATAAGCCCAGACTCCGTCCCTGTGGGGCCCAACTCTGACCAAGCAGCCCTGACATTCCTCAGATCATTTAGGAAAGGGGACAGGGGAAAAGAGAGGAAGGTAGTAGATGTGGAAGGTGGCTGGAGGTCCAGAAGTGCCCTGGAGACAGCATGTTGGGCAGCATCCCAGCCAGCAGCAGGAACCTGTGAAGATCCCAGGACCCCATAGACTGCTTCAGTCCTGTCCTGCAGTTTAACCTTGAAAGCTCCTTGAAAGCTCCTTGAGCTCGAGGAGGTTACAGCTCCATAGCAGAGTCCCATCTGATCTACATGTCACTCTCCTCCGTGGGATGAAAAAACAGGGGGAAAACAGAGAACAAAGATAAGAAAGAAATGTTTCCTGCCTCTGGTTTTGGTAACTGAATTGGCAGCCAATGAAAGGGACAGATTTCTAAATAAGAAACTGCTCCTGCAGCTTCCCAGGCAAAACTCTGGCTGAAACCTGTGATTCATCACTTCAGAAGTTCCTTGGACTCCCAAACTGTGCAACTGGAGGCCACCCCACCCCACCACCTGTGAGCTCTGCCTCTGTGTTCAGTGGGCACCTGCCGGGTGTTGTTTGGACTCATGCTGCTGCTTTCTGCTGGATTTCAGTGTTTACTGCAGGTCCTGGGATTGCTGCGGGCACTGGCTTGTGCTAGGTGACCGCCACTGTGCCCTGGCAAGAGCTGATTGTCTCCTGCTGGTTGCTACTGGTCCCTGCCAGCAGCACCATCACACTGGGCATCGCACGTATCTGCACTAGCCCTTTTGATCTGTTTTCTAAGGGAAGGGCAGTGAAGAAGAACTTTGAACCCCCATCACTTCATCCTGCCTTAAAAAGCCTTAAAAGGATGAAGAATTAAAGATACTTGATATTCTGTTCTTTCAACAGAGGGACCATCCAGAAGGACTTTGAGGGAGAGTTTCTGTGCTGGGCTCTGTCTTAATTAGCTCCTCTGGTTGGCCTTATCCTGGAACTGGACAAAGGTCAGGAACAGTCTTCATCCCACACCCACCCTTGGCAACACTCCCTGTGAAGATGCTCCTACTCTGGCAGCCCCCACAGGGGAAACTCCCAGTCAGCACAGCTGACCAGGAGCCAGCAATGTGCTCTTGTAGCCAAGAGGGCCAACGGCACCCTGGGGTTGATCAGAAGGGGGGTGGTTAACAGAATGAGAGAGGTTCTTCTCCCCCTCTACTCTGCCCTGGTGAGACAACATCTGGAATCCTGTGTCCAGTTCTGAGCCCCCCCAGTTTAAGAAGGACACAGAACTGCTGGAGAGAGTCCAGTGCAGAGCCACAAAGGTGATGAGAGATGGAGCCAGGCTCTGCTCAGTGTCATCTATTGATAGGACGAGGAACAATGGGTGTGAGCCAGAACAGCGGAGGTTCCATATAAATATGAGAAGGAACTTATTCCTGGTGAGGGTGACAGAGCACTGGAAGGGACTGTCCAAGGGGGTTGTGGAGTCTCCTTCACTGGAGACATTTAAACCCCACCTGGATGTGTTCCTGTGAGACATGGTCTAGGTGATCCTGCTGTGTCAGGAGGATTGGACTAGATGATCCCTTCCAATCCCTAATGTTCTGTGAACAGAGCAGTGGGAGAAGGACCTATTTGGAACAAAGACAATGCTGGAGCATTTTATAACCCTGTTCCTTCTCAGCTTTGCTGCACCTTTCTGATTTCAGACAAGACATCCTCTCTTGAAAATCCTCCAAAAAGGACTTTCTGCAGCAAACTGCACATGCTCAGCCCAATGGCTGTGTGACTGGATAGAGTCTTTTTCTTTGCCGCAGCAGAAGTCCAAGCTCTTGAAAAGAATGAACCCACGTTGGTATTTTTAGGTCTCATTGCATTCGTTTAGCAAATGTCATTACTTGCAGCTTAAAAAAGTGACAGTGAGGTTGTGTGAGCTCTCCTGACACTTTTTTTTTTGTCATTATCCTGGTGAGCAGCAGAAATAGGCAGGGGAGAGAGAGGAGGGAAGCAGCTGAAGGGTGCCAAAACCCATAGAGTATCTGCACAGCAAAAAGCCATTTAGGTGGGACCGAAAGCTCTGCGGCATCGAGCAGCGGCGTTGGTTTGCCTGTGGAGAATTTTTTTTGAAGTATGAGAATAGCTCGTTTGTTGGGTTCTTACAAAAAAAATATCAGGCTTCACATGAGGCTGCTATGAAGGGTGGAAATTTTCTTGAAAAATTGTCATTTTATGCAACTCTAATTAGCAAACTGTTCGTATAAACCCGCAAGCTGTGCAGCAGATTTCACTTCCAACATCTCCGCAGAGAAGACAGAATTTCACCTACTTATTTACTGATCATGTCGCTGCGTCCTTTTCCTACTCACTGATGACTGCTCAGCCCCTTATGTAAAGTGTGCTGGTGATTTCACGGAGTTTCCATTGGACAAGGGTCCACGAGCTAAAGCAAATCACCATCACTGGCAGCTCCTCTTGGCAGCCGCGTTAGGCAGCAGCCAAGGAGCAAAGGACTGAATTATCTTTTCAACCCAAGAGATGGCAAAACCAAACGCTACTGGAAAGATGTGGATGGGGCTGTCTGGGGTCCTCGTGCATGACTCCTTCCCTCTTGGTATGTACCTTCCAGCAGCATGAATATTTATGACTGCGCTCGGTCCTGTTACAGACAAAATAGGAGAAGCCCAAGGGGATTCAGTCAATGCAAATAAAAACGATGTTTGCAAGCATGAGTAAATCTCAGTCACAGTACTTGGCATTTTATGTCAAATACAGCTAAAGCACAAAATTGCAAGAGATAAAAGTGATTTCAGGACAAGACTGTTGGTGGAAGGTCACCAGAAAGAAGTGGAGCCTTGAGCGATGAGTCCTCCCTCTTTCAGGCCATGGGTCAGGCTGGGTCACCAGGGTTTCTCATGGAGCCACGTGGGGATTGTTAATCCTAACTAAATCCCCTGTTTCTTTGAGGTGGTAAATTCACAAGTACTGGTTGGAACTCTCATGCAAGGAGGGTAAATTTAAATTAGATTAAAGGAGGAAGTTCTTCCCTGTGAGTGTGGTGAGGCAAGGGAACAGGTTGCCCAGGGAGGCTGTGGCTGCTCCATCTCTGGAAGTGTTCAAGGCCAGGCTGGGGCTTTCCTCAGCCTTTCCTCATCAGGGAGATGTCCCCCTCCCCTCATCACCTTTGTGGCTCTGCGCTGGACTCTCTCCAGCAGTTCTGTGTCCTTCCTGAACTGAGGGGCTCAGAACTGGACACAAGATTCCAGATGTGGTCTCACCAGGGTAGAGTAGAGGGGGAGAAGAACCTCTCTCCATCTGCTAACCTCTCCCCTTCTTGGCCACAAGGACACATTGCTGGCTAACGTTCATCCTGCTGTCCACCAGGACCCCCAGGTAATGATTGAAATAAGCACCACCCACCACAAAAGAAATAGCTGCTTACTGTACTTAGGCATCTTTGAGTGTCTCTTTGAACTTCAGGGTTCTATCTTCTTCCCGTCAGTCAAGGAAAATACGTGACTATTTACCACTGTGGACTGTTAACAGGCAGAAAACACACAGAGTAGAGTCCTCAGCACGTTGGTAGGGTGAGGACACTTCCTCAAGTTACAGGATGGTCTGAAAGGGCTAAACTGAAGAGAGATTTGCTGAACTTCCAGAAGGTGGTTGAGCCAGGAGAGGGATTGTGCGAGCCTTTGCCTGTAAGGGCCCCTCCACACTGCTGTTCAGCGAGAGGATTTGCAGGCAGCAGGTGTGGGATGCCTGTGGCTGCCGTAGTCGATATTGCTTGGCAGGAGTTGTGATGGTCCACGATCGTATTTTGAGCTTCTTCAAAGGAATGAAAGGAATGAGCAGAGGTTACTGCAGTGCATTATCAACAGAATAACCCCTGTTCTCCACTTAAGGTAATAATCCTCTCTTTGTGAGCACCAGCAATCTGCAGCCGACGTGCACAAAGTGATTTGTAATTCTCTTTTGCTTCTGCACAACCTGCAACAGAAGAGCACGGACGATACCCCAAAAGAACTTGGCAGGCCATTTGCTTACGTGTATAACGAGCAGAAGTGAGCAGGATTGCAGCAAAAAGAGCGCTGTAAATTCCAAACTTCACTCGATGGGCTTGTAACAGCCTCGTGGCATCTCACACATTTCCACGTGTTGACAGGTCCTTCAATTTTCCTTCTTCCTAAAACTTCATTTTAGCCCATTGAAAGGGCTACAAGTCAAAGGAGCCACAACTTCTTTTATCTTTCTGGACATGTTCCTGTGAGACTCGGTCTAGGTGATCCTACTCTGGCAGGGGGATTGGGCTAGATGATCTTTCGAGGTCCCTTCCAATCCCTAATGGTCTGTGATTCTGTGATTCTGTGAAAAGATAATAATGACGTTAGGAATGTGTTAATGGAGAACCTGGAATAAACAATAAATTCATTATTTGTAAAACCTTGACAGAAATAATTAATAATATGCTGGTGACTCCCTAGGCTCGTGTTTCAGAAGTTTCATATTTTGTTGTAAAGCCAGTATTCATGGTTTTTAATCTTAATAAAATCTGATGACTTACAGTGTCTTCTTTATGCCTTTCATAGGGATAAAGATATTTCCCTTCTTGCTACAGCCTGAACACTAGAAATTACGCTTTTGTTATACTTCATATTCCTAAATTCAGTATATGATTATAAGTTGTTGGTTATATAAAGACAAGAGAACCACAGTTGATACCTGCAGTTAGAACCCCTCCAAACACACCACCATTAACAGCTGAAGACTGTAAGTATTAGCCTTCTTACTAACACGATGAGCAACGGCCATCTGTCTTCACAAAGGATTCCTGGACAAACGTGATTGCCTCAGTCCCAGTAACCTCTTGAACCTTTCCACATAGCAATAAGGGGTTCTGTGAAGGTGATACAGATCCTCGATGGACTATTTAGGTGTTTAACTCTTGTGGAGTCTCTCTCTTCCACGAAAACCTCTACCCCGATATACTTGAAACAGCCCGCATCTTCTGTGAGCCAGATGTAGAATGAAACTGCTAATGTCAGTGGAACAATTTTCTGTAAACGCTTTAGAGAATCTGGTTCAAATTCTTGTCTCACCTGAACTCACCGAAATATGACACAGTCTGTCATATTTAGATGAGGTTTAACCCAACTGAATAGTAAAAGGAAAGCACAAAAATAAAGCAAAAAACACTTGGACTTTCTGAACTTCAAATTGATAATGTAAGCTGTACCAGGGGTAACTCATTACTGGAATGTTACGTCAATGTCTGGTGTCAAGCATGCCTTGACAGGCTCTTCCCAGTGTCATCGAGTGACAGGACAAGGGGCAATGGGTGTGAGCTGGAACAGAGGAGGTTCCACATCTGTATGAGAAGGAACTTCTTCCCAGTGAGAGTGCCAGAGCACTGGAAGGGGCTGCACAGTGGAGTTGTGAAGTCTCCTTCACTGGAGACATTTAAAACCCGCCTGGGTGTGTTCCTGTGTGACTTGGTCTAGGTGATCCTGCTGTGTCAAGGGGATTGGACTGGATGCTCTTTCGAGGTCCCTTCCAATCCCTAATGTACCGAGGTACTGTGACTGGTATAATGGGAAACAAATCCACAGTGCCATGACTAAAAAGGTGTCTGCCAATATAAGCTAAAAAAATCAAGCAAGATACATATTCTGCTGTGGCAGGGGGATTGGACTAGATGATCTTTCTAGGTCCCTTCTGATCCCTAACGATCCTATGTTTACTCTTTGGGACTATAGTAGCAATTGGACTTATGTAGCCATTTCCATTCATAGTTTCCAAAGCATTTCATATGAATGGATAAAGCTCCTTCCTCCTGAGTTTGTAGCTACAGTAAGTAGGGCATGGAGGAACCGCAGTGACCTTGCTAGCATTTGTCTAGCGGTGCTCCAGAACTACCAGCGTGCGGAAAATAAAGATCCTAAGGGCCGCATTTTATGAAGGTAGTAGGTATTGAACTTATAAAGTGGGGAGGGAGGAGGGGGAAGAAAATATCTCAGAAGGAGGAAATTAAGGAGGAAAAAATATGAATGGGAAATAAATAGGAATGAGGTGAGACCGGAAAAGGAGTATCTACAAGAGAGTAAAAAGAGAGGGTTTGCACAAGCGTGTAAATACACACATGCTTGCTGCAGATACACACACGCGGACTTCCGTGGCTCTGGTGAAGTTTTAGTGGGGGCACCTTGGCATGCAGATTACAAATGAACCTGAGCTCTGCATGCAGGGCTGTGGCAGGGGGCCCCTCTGAGACCGGGCTGAAAGTCGCTGCCATTAGCATCACCTTGAAAAGTGTCATGGTGAACGGCGAGACAGGTCTTTCCACTGACAAGGGTGCAATCAGCTGAATGACTAAATAGTTTGGCTTCCTGCTGGAAAGCTTGTGAGTTAGTTCTGTGTTAGGACAATTTTCTCTCTCCTGTTCTTTCTCCTTCTTTTCTTTTTTTTTTTTTTTAAATCTGTGAATTCAGAAGTTTCTTAGAGAGAAAAACTTAAAAACTGCATGTTCGAAAGTCACTGGGGGAAAAAAAGTCATCCTCAAAGAATCTGAAGCCAGCGTAGGCAAGACTGGGAAAAATTTGTTCCTATGCATGACACTACAGTGCAAATCAAAGATGGCAAACAGCAGCTCTTTGCTCGTGGGGTGCTTAGCCAGCCACATCTGCTTGCTCGAAAGACAACTAATTTAATGCTGTTTGCTGGTGTTCAGACTGCAGCAACGAGGTGTCTCATCGATAGATCAGTTCCCTCAGTTTTGATTGACTAGATTTGTGGCAGATTCTCAGAGCCTCTTCCTTTTGTTACCAGATCACAATCCTGCTGAAACACCTTCTCTTGTTGATTTCATGCAATTCAGCTCAGACCTATGAAGACTGGAACTGCAAAGGTATTTAGAGCCTGAATTTTGCATTCTGAACTTGGTGTTGAGTGTAGGAAGAGCCCGTACCCAACCCCAAGATGACATGCTGATCTGTTAATGTTGTAGACTGTCTATTTATTTAACTTCTAAGGGAAGCAGGATCAATACAAAGGGGAAAATATGCAGTGACCTACTAAATAACATTTATAAGATCAATCTTTGGGTATGTATAGTTAATTTCCTGTCATAAGCTTCTTCTATGACTTCTATGTCTTCATTACTAACTTTTCCTATTTTTTCCTCTTTCTAAAAGTTTTCTTCAGCCACAGTGGAAATTAACAGTGGAAAAGTATTAAATAGTGAAAAACACAGAACTACTCATATTCCCATGGAGATTAACAATCAGTTACAGGCTCCAAAGAAGCACAAGAAGTTGCAGTGTTTAAAAGATTTATCATCAAAGCAACAGCAAAACCCCTTCCCCTGTAAACACGTAAAGGGTTAAGATAATAGCAAATAGTGAACAGATCACCAGGAATTCAGTGCCTCAGCACTTGCACGCTTTGTTACTCCAAGGACAGCTGCTTTTTGCTTTCCTTTTATGACAGCTGTTTACAACCTGGCATTGTTATCTGGCAGGAATATTTTCAGGTATGTTTCTCGTACCAGCAATGATGGTGTCAAAGTTCCTACTCTACCTAAGGCCATAGAGCTGCTTTAGGGAATGTGGAGGAACTCCCAAGCAATACAAAATCTGTATTGGCTAGGTGGGCTGCCTCAGCATGGGGGGTGCCCCATGGAAATACACCCTGAGGCTTAGAGATTCAAACGGAGCACAAATGGGAGAAGAATCCACCAAATAAAAGCCTTCTAAAAATTGCTATGCTCAGCCGATGTTCTGAACTTCAGACTTGTTTACACTGATCACAGAATCATAGAACAGCTCAGGCTAGAAAGGACCTCAGAGATCATCTAGTTCCAACCCTTTGCCATGGCCCCCTGCCTACCAGATCAGGTTGCCCAGAGCCCCATCCATCCAGGCCTTTAACACTTTCAGGGATGATAGAGCAGCCACAACCTCCCTGGCAACCTCTTCCAGTGCCTCAGCACCCTCACAGGGAGGAGTTTATCAGGAGTCTCACTGGTAACACAACACTGCACAAGCCACTATAGTGGATAAAAAAAGTCTCTGACCTGGTGAATTCTGAAAGGAAAAATAGACAGACAGCTTGCCCATGGACTTTCTAGGTCATGTGCCTACTACCGCATGGCATGAGTGACACTGAAAGAGACGCCATCCCTTTTTCACACAGAAGCTGGAGAAGGCTCTGGGTGTCTGGGTGTGATTGCTTCAACCCAGTAGGGTTGCGTCCCTTCCCCCAAAGGACAGGATATTTGATGGAAATGGGAAAGATGATATTTAAAACCAGTGGTCACTGAGTGAAAGACCCATATCATTACTTTAGATCGCTAGATAATGAGGCAGACGAATAATTAACATATAGATACAGGAGGGTTTTTAGGTCTTTGCTTGTTTTTTCCAGTGCGCCATTAATTGACAAATTACTGTGCAAGAACAGATTCCAACTGCAGCTTCAGAGAATCAAAAGACATGTAAAGCTTCTAGGTATTTTGTAGCTTAACAAACAGATTTGTATTACTTTTGCATGGGGTGCATCTGTGAGGTCTCTTTCAACCTAAACCATTGTATGAATCTATGACCTGAGTTTTATGCTTTGAGAAGACTAGTAACAGGGCTCTCGTAGCTACTTTCTTTCATGAGCTTGCTGGCCCAAGCGTAGTGCACATAAGTTTAATTTCAGGAAGAACTTAGGAAGATTCTTTAAGTTTGGTTGAAAGCAAGTGGAACTTTTTGTTTGTTTGCTTTCTCACTTGCAATATTGTTTTCACCACAGTTTCCACTTCTCTATGTAACACCCTTGAGTTTTTGTATCTGATGCCCCTCTTACACATAGTAGCAACGTGTGATGTCAAACATCTACATACACACGTTTAAGGGCTAGACTCAAAGCAGTGCACAGCGTTGTAGTGAGTCATTGCCCAACTGAGCATGAATCATCCCCTGAGCACCTGGGACTGAATCATCCCTCACGAAGGCAGCCATTAGCTGCTGCCTTTATAGATACAAACACAGTCTTGCAGACAGCAATTGTCTACACTAAGATTTTGCTTGGTTTGTTAGTGCAACTGGTAATTGAACAGAATGAAATGGCTAAAATACATTGGTTTTCAGTGTGAAAGACTTCCAGCCCCCTTCCTCTCTCCTTTGAGGGCTTTCTTGTGTCTTTGGAGGATGTTTTCCAAACACCCAGGACAAATACCTGAAAATATTGTCATCAATTTCATGTGAGAGTTGCAAATATTGCTCAGAGTCTCTGGTCTACGCAGCCCCTATCTGGGTTACAAATTATCCAGAGCCATCTTTCAGATCATCAGCATCATTGCTTATGCCCTGCTTTGGGCTTTGACATCAGCTTCGCTCTAACTGTTCTATGGTGTGACCTGTAGTTGCCTTGTCATGGTTTATTGACCTTTGCTCCATGGACTTGTTATAAGGTCAGGCTTTCTGGCTGTACTATTTGAGCGTGGCTCAACCTCTGATTCTGGTCTGCCCATGACCATGAGTTTGGTATTCAGATCCTAGCCCAAACCACAGGACATTTCCAATTTTCCTGGAAAAACATCTAAAATCTAAGGATTCACATACAGGATAAGTTTCACCATTTAAGGCGATATAGATAAACTACTCCGCAGGGTGTCCAGGTGGCCAAGAAAGCCAAGGGCATCCTGGCTTGTATTAGAAACTATGTCTCTAGCAGAAGTAGGGAGGTGACTGTCCCCCTGTACTCAGCACAAATTTACTCATTCTCAGACATGAGTTAGATATGACATGTCTGCTATAGATGCAATGATTTAAATAAAAACTGTGGCTTACTAGGACATACAATGTTGTCAACTCCTAAATGCAGTTTAAATGACCCATCTTCAAAGCAACAGGAATTCCCACTTGTGTACATTTTCCCCTGCTCATTTCTGAAACAGTCTATCTGCAAAGAACCTTCAAGGATGGAATTCAGATACTGTAGGTACCTAGGCCACTTTGGATGCCCTTGATAGGCTGCCAACCTAGAAAAGCAGAAGTATTCTGCAGTAGGTTCCACATCTACCTCAGAAATCTTATGAGTCTCAAATGGTGTTAAATACCTGGAGACTACAACCAGTGAAGTCCCTCACCCAAGCCGGTATCAAAACAAGCTGCAGGATGAATGCTGCTGCTTTCTTCCTGCTGCCATCCTGTCTTCAGTCTCAACCAAGCTTTTCAATAGCAGAAACAAACAGAAAAGTCTAGACTGCAGCTAATGATTTCTGAACATTGTTCTGTTGTTCATTTAGAAAAGTGATTGTTGCATGAGAATGAAAAGAAAGACTGCTGTGGATGGAGAACAGAGTGAACATATAAATACAGATGTCTTCTTGGCCATTTCTGAATTGAAGGCCAGATTAGCCCAGATCTGCTTCAACAGGCAGAACTACTGCTTCATTTCTGCTGAATCTATTCCTTTTATTGACTCAGAATCTTCCTGTGAATGTTATGCTGTGATTTTGTCAGAATAATGCTGGTCCCATATTTCTTTCACAATCATAACAAACTGAAAAATACCAATAAACTGTTATCATGAGAAAAGTGCTTTCAGACTTCTTGCTACTGACCAAACTGATGAAGCCAGCAGATGATCCAGCACATGCAAAATGTGATGTCATGCATGCTATTCTCAAAGAAATTTAACAGTCTTTCAGAAAAAGATGGATCTTAGAACGTTTCAAGACTCCGGAGCTAATAAATAATCTCATTAATAAACGGTCATGTTGCTGTGGTCTTCTTGTCCTTGAGTAGGTTTGCCATTGGCACACGGAGTCAACAGTGTGTGGGCACTACGTGTGCTATCCAAGGTTCTGAAACTTTACCCTGGGCTTCAAAACTGGGCTAATTAAAACCATTAATGTTTTTAATTGTTCTCTTCAATTAACAAGTGTGAAAAAAGGCATTACTTACAAAATAAATATTTATACTTTTTTTTAACTTGGCAGTGACTTTCATCTCCAGAAAATATGACACAGAAAAAATGTCATGAACATCATCCTGAAAAATGAGACCTTGCTCTTATTTTCCATTCCCCTTCAGTACTAACTTTTTATGGGAAAGGAGAATGTTGTGCATATTTGTTCTTTCCAGATTCGGTGTAGAAATTTGGAACATAAGTTCATGATAAAAGACTTTGAATAGATTGTCCAAGCTGCTCAACATGCAATGAATAATTCCTATAAGTTACGATGGTCTTACTGTGGAAATATGTAGCTAAACCTCTAACCAACAGGAATGAACTTAATGAACTCTAAAGACTCAACGTGAATGTTGACTGAGCTATCAGTCTGCACCTCTGTGTCATTGTCTGTGTCACAGCCTGGGAAGAATGGTCATACAGCTCAGAAAATCTTGCTCTTCCAGGCCATTGATGCCTTTTTCATAGGTAACTAAATGGCATTTTAAAAAAAATCCACCTACAATTTGATTTTTCTTGTCCACTAACGTAATTAAAATTAATTTAACGGTATAAATTAAACTAATCCCCTAACTCAAATGTAAGAAAGAATTTATTTGGAAAGTCTCCTAACAATAACCGCTGAGAGGTAGTTTATTTATGACATCTTCACTTCTTACTGTGGTATCTAAATTATACTAAGAACACAGACAGACAGACAAGGCACAGTTCTTAAATCAGTGAAAATCACAGCTACTGAAGTCAATGCAGTTTGTCAACATTAAACTGTCAGGAAGTAAATTGCAAAGTGATAATAAGATACTTTTATCAGAATTATAGCTAAGAGAAACATATGTAGACATAATAGTCACAAAGTAGTGATAGAATCATCACTGAAAAGAATAATTTTGCAGAAGCAAAAAAAAGTACGATAAATAGTTCTTCGGTTCTTTCTCATTTAATTACTGGTTTGGACACCTGATTCAAGCAATGGTATAAAGGAAGAATGAATTTAATCACAAGCAACTGTCTAGCTTCTTCATCAAGGAGAGCAGTTAAGAAAGTGGAAAGACTTTTCTAGACAGGGAGACACAGAAATTCCTTACGAGACTAAACATAATCTCAGGCTCAGAATGTACCTGGAGCTTCAAAATTCCTGAGGCTTCAGAAGAATGACCAAAACATAGCAGTATTACCTCTCTCTGGGGATTGCTGTAGCTTCAGAGCGTGCCTTGTTGACAGGAGATGAATCCACCAAAGAATCAGAATCTTTCAGCCAGGGACAACTTTCCCACAGCTATAGGAGTATCTGAAAAAGGACAACTGGTGATCAGCAAGTTCATTCATTAATCATTTAAATGTGAAAGGGAGATATGGAACAAAAGAAATGAAAATTAACCACAGAGAGGTGTTGAAATTCTATTGAGAATTTATTCATTTGACTTCCTAATGAATCTCTTATCCTGGATAAACGACTTAAATTAAGACTTGGACGTAGTGTTTGAAGGTTGAGAAGTACTGCTCACAGATTATACTGAGATGATGATGCAGTTCATTTTCCTGGTTGCAAAGTAGAGGTTTAAGCCAGTGTTATTTGACATTGTGAAGACAATATTCAGGTGTTTGCATCTGCACCTTTTTAGGGCCAGCAGCAGCAGCTACATCTACTGTTTTGTTTCCTGGAGAAAACTCTGAGGTTATTATATACTTCCTTGTTTATAAAATAAACCAGATTTTCACTAGAAGATAAAAAGGCATTGAATGTTATTCATAAAGCTTGTGCTGCTCCTAGGAAATTAAAAATATTGTCACCAGATGTTCCATGTGGTCCCATGTGCTGAAGCTGGGGAAACTTATGTCTATACCTCCTTTACTGTTTGAGAAGCAAGATGTAGAGGCAATAACAGTGCTTAAAAGTGTAAAGTGACCCTCTAAAAAGCTCTGCAGCTCTACTGCCCTCTCAAATCATAGAATCACTCTGGTTGGAAAAGACCCCTTTGATCATCCAGTCCAACCATCTACCCTACCTTACAAGTTCACCCCTAAACCACATCCCTCAACACCTCATCCAAACCATCTTTAAACATATCCAGGGATGGCGACTCGACCACCTCCCTTGGAAGCCCATTCCAGTGCCTGTGCACCCTTGCTGTGAAAAATTTCTTCCTAATATCAAGTCTAAACCACCCCTGTTGTAACTTGAACCCCTTCCCTCTCGTTCTATCACTGGTTGTTTGTGAGAAGAGACCAGCACCAACCTCTCCACAACGTCATTTCAGGTAGTGGTAAGAGAGTGATGAGGTCTCCTCTCAGCCTCTTCTTCCTCTCTTTCATAAGTTTAATAAGATTTTCAAATTGTTTTATGTTGTTATTTTTCTGTTTATCTTCTAGTTCTTCCTAATAACTTTTGAATCCAGTAATTTCAGTCAATTTTTTTAGGAATATGGAAATCTTAAAAATATTATTTTTCTACAATCAATGTGAAAATTTGTAGCTGGGCATGGAGAAGAAACTTGAATAAATTCTTCCTCAGCATCTCCAAGAAAAAAAACCCTATAGTATTGGATCCAATAATCTGTTACATTCTGCTTCTGAGCTGGAAATATTTTTGTAAAAACTTTACAGTTTGCACAGACCCATCTCATGGCCAATAAATGAAAGACTCTCTTGTGTTTTGTAGACCAGCACAAATATCGTTCACCATCACTCCCTATTTTCTGACTTCACGCAATTCCTGAGAGATTTGAATTTGGAAAGCTTCTCACACACAGTGAGAAATACTGGAAGGGATTAAGAACAAAGGATTTATCACTCCTTCTAACCTAGAGTGACCATGGTTCTTCTCAGGACAGTCAACCTTTTTCTTTCTCCTTAGAAGAGACAATAAAACCCAAACCAGTATGGCAATTAGTAGACAGTAAAACTGTTTCCTTCTGTATCTGCATCCTCTGTTTGATTTCTCCTTAAAAGATAAAGGAATGACTGCAGAAATGACAAGTAGAAGCAAGACAATGTTCACCTTTTGTAGCTTCAGACACTCAAGTGACGCTTTTGATTTAAAAAGCAAATCTGCTGAGACCACCCACAAAGCAAACTGAGACAGCCGGGTTCTTCTAGGGTGTGATTCAGGGAGGAGGACTCCATTAATCACCCAGGCACCCTCAGCAAATTTGCTTTTTATCTATTACCTTAACTTAAGGTTTCTAAACACGCGGTTGGGACGTTCAGTCAAGAGTGGAGAGCTGAAATCCATTTTCTTCTTATTTCTGTGATTATCTGTAACCCTCTACCCAGGCTCAAGAGTAATTTGATAGCAATTAATTACATCTCTTTTGAAATAAATAAACTTAGCAATGGTTTTATCACTGGGACTATGGCCGTTAGATGGTTTGGAGAGTTTTTCCAGCCTTGTTCACAACTGCAAAGTGGGAAATAAAAAAGCTGCGGGAGTGGCAGGCTCATTTGCATAGAGCTTGTTTGCACCAGTGAAGGGCAGTGAAGAATTAAGAACCTAAAAACAACATGAACAACCAAAATTCTATGAAACTATGCATCAGGTGAAATCTATCAGTGATGTTATGCTTTATAGATAATTCAAAGGATTTGGTTTGTAACCTGCTTCTAAAAGGTTGAGAACAACAGGTCTAAGCACACTGACTTTCATCTTTTAGGATGGGAATAATTTTGACAATTCCTGCTATGTAGTAAGAGCCAAGAGTTACTTAAACATTTTGTAGTGGGTTGACAAAAGGCTGCCCTTCCCAAGCAAGGCACCATGTGTCCTGGGTTGAAAACAGGCAGGCTGGCCTCGATGGGTCTTTCTGGGTTGGTGTCTGCAATCTTGAGGACACCAACCAGCTCTCATAGAATTTATCAGGCAATGAAGCAGTTTGAGGAAATAAAAAGCATTCTGTTAAACCTATATCTAAGAACAAAACGAGGAAAAGCCCAAGCAAGGGAAGCCAACAAATCAGGAACCGTGTCACATCGCCATCACACACATTCTGAAGTGGTCTTTGGCTTCAGATGGGGTGTCCTGGGAAAAGGGGCATACACCTCACAGTGAAAAAGAGAAGGCACCCATGGAACACTTCAAACACCAATTTCTTGACATTCTACCAAGGATTTAAGAGCCACAAGCCCTTTCAACTTCTTGCAGAGACAGTTCAGCAAGCTGAAAAAAATAAAAGCCCCTCGGGGCTTCTTTCTCCCGATTGCTCAAGTATTCCCCAGTCTTTCTCAGTCGCAGCTGTGACAACAGCTTTTTTTTTCCCCCTGGCCCAAAATGGCAATGACTGCATGGTCAGGATGGCCTGGCTGTGTGGCCAAGATGGCGAGAACAAGATGGCGGCCACGATGGCGGGAACAGGATGGCGGGAACAAGATGGTGGGATCTGTGTTTATCTGAACAGTCCCAGCCCCTTCAGGTTTTCATTAAAATTTATGGCAAGTGAAGTAGATCCATAAGGAACAACCTTTTCTGATCGTTTGAAGCCAGGTAACTAAGGAAATCATTGCACTTGTGCCTCCCTGCCCGTCCTTTCTGTTCTAGTACCTTTTTATTTAAGTTCCCTCTACCAAACAAGTTTCAAAGAGAAATGGAAGTCCCAGCTTTACTCAGTGAAGTTCTTGTGTTTTCCTGGTGCTGCTTTCCTTCCTACTCTGTTCATAAAACATTATTTTACAATAACATTTTTCTTGATTTTTTTCCCCATTTCTGTGGTATAAATTCTGTCACTTGTGTCGGGCGGAGTTCTGCTGCCTTCAAACCGGCATCTGGTTTGTAAAGGGCTACAAAGATGAAACCTGAAATAAATGATCTGCCCGCTTTCTAAATCTTACAGACATCAAGCCACCCTACAACACTGCGCTGTAATAAATTTAATGAGAATTCAGCATTTTATTGCAAACCTGCACTAAATTGCCACGCAAAGTCCCAACTGCTTAGAATGACAACGAGTTTGAAAACAAGAAAGGAGATATTTCAATTTTTACATGATGAAACAATTCAGGGGGAGGACACAATTTTGTTGCAAAAGATTAAACCCTTCCCATGGTCATGCCATTCCTGCAGAAGTCAAGGACATAGTTTTGACCCAAGCGTGTCAACGGCAAGTCAGAGGATTAATTAGCCAGGGAAACAAAAGCAAATTCTTATAGGAAGAAAATTTCAGAGGCAAGAATTATTGAGGATGGTGCTTAGGACATTGAGATGATGAACACAAAGACACACAATATTCTAGTCATGGGCATCACAATCTTAACCACCATTTTACAACATCTACCTCAAGTTGATTGTAAGAGAAGCCTTGTTTTTAACAATCATCTTAAATCCTAGTAAACTGAAGAATTAATTAGCAAGCATGGAGGATCAGCAAACTAATGCTTTAGTCTGTTAAACCATCTGCTCAGGAGCACCCTATTCAAATCTTGGCATTAGGAGAGAATGGATGAATACTTTTGTCTCTTGCACTTACAACTTGCCATTCTTTGATAATGCAGATGATTGCTTTTTTCCTTCAGGTCATGGTAAATAGAGTTATGAAGAGGTAGATAATTAATCAAATTTCTGTTATCATGAAGTTTTAACAAACAGATTGCTGAGAAATTTGGCAGAACGATCTGACTGTAGCGATTCCTCATTTCATTCCTGAATCTGATAGGTGTCTCCATCTCTGGAGACATTCCAAACCTGCCTGGACTGTTTGTGCAGGATCTGCTCTCCAGGACTGTGCTTTGCAGGGAGGTTGGACAACGAATGCTCCACTAATATTTTACTGCCTCATTGTATTTCATTATTAACAAGAACACACTTAGCAGTATCCTTGCTATCACAACTCCAGGTTAACTTCTTTTTCTAAACTTTCTTGCTAGTTCTTTGGTTTCGTGTCACAGCTTGGGTTCCAGACAACGACAGTGACTTTCTGGTGTGAGATGATCAGGGTCTGTTGATGGATCAACAGTGTAGTCTGAGGGAACGCTTTATGTATGACACCAAACCAATTTCGTTGCACTTCAGACACTCACAGGCTGGAAAGAGGGAAGGCTGTCTCAGCTACAGACCAGGTGCTTGATACAGCAGGGAAGCCCTCCAGCAAACCACACTGGGAATGTGGGGCACTAGAAGGTGCTTCAAGCAACACAATCAAAGGGTAAGGTACGCTGTACCACTGATAACCCAGTTGTTTCCCAAAGACAGAGGAATGGTGCAAATAAAGGCAAAGATCTGTACTAAACTTGGCAATAGATAGTTCCTCTCCCTCCATTAGCAGTCAGACTTCTCCTCAGCTCTTTCACCTTCTTTAGGCAGCCATGACCCTCTCAGGACCTCATGGGCAAAATTCCCTGAGTCACAAAATGTCCAAAGAGGAACAATTTGTTTAAAATTCCGTCCCTCTGCCCAGTAAGCTTGATACCCCTTGATTTTGCTCATGCATTAATGACTTGATCCTCCTAACTAGCCTCAACTGGCATTTTCTTATTGACTCCAATTAAGTGGGACCAGCACACAGATAAGGTTCTGTGTGAGAGATCGCTGCGTGCTGGTAATTGCAGAATTTTATTCAAAGGCGTATTTTATCGGTGCTGACGAAATTAAAATAGGATAGGAAAGAGGAAGGGAAAAGCTCAGGCAGAAAGGCAGCCCAGGCTGGCATTTTTTTTGGGGGGGGTTGCTTCTGTGGTAGATTGACCTCCCTCAGATAAATCTGTGCACCATGGAAACTATTTTCTCACCAAGAAAAAATGTCCAAGTTCAGCTGAAGGCCTTATACATCAAGTTAAGCATTTAGAGCTAAACTGTGTAATCCTACTGCCCTCTTCCCATCCTTCCCTCCCATTGTGTGTCATCCCTAGTGTCATCTCTGGTTCCAAAGCAGGGTAAGGTCAGCGGGGTAGGGCACATGCCTTCCCTCTGTGTCTGCAGAGCTCCAGTGTGTAGGAGAATGTGGAGGAAAACAGCTTTTTTTTTAGATCTTTGGAGGATAAATAATGAAGGAATAATAAGACATTGTGAAATAAATGCTTTCGACTGATATTTACACAGTCCTTTATCTAAAGTCTCTACTGTGTTCAGCGTAATTACAGTGCTGCTCACAAAGTATAGGTGGACAGAATAATAATTCCTTTATTGCTATCTGACTTTACTGCCTACTCACAGATAACCTACACTCTGCAGGTCTAGCATAATGATAATAATATAGGTCTATATATTAGTACCTTCTGCAAGCACCAGTGAACTGTGTCCATCTGAAGAAAGGAGAAATTCCTGTGTCCGGACAATTTTTTAATACACGTGGGTGCCACTCAGCAGTGAGGGTCACTCCAGGTAGCTACTGACAGCTGTGTGGAAGCAGTCTCATGGAACTAGTGGAAGGTTTAGAAGAACACAGCCTGCAGAGGCAGAATCTAGAGTCCAGGTTGGGTTTTTTTCTCAACTATTAATAGTATAGATTTTTTTCCCCTATACTTAGAATATTCATACTTGTTAGACTAGAAATAAGTAACTAACTCATGATTTTCACTCAAAGAGATATCCAGGGATGTGCAGTGAGATGCTGTCCTCTGAGACAGCCCCAGAGACAGAAACATCAAAAATGAATCAGCTGAGACTGAAAGAGGGTAGAAACAAAGGAGAGAGAGATTAAAGCCATGAAGTCACTTAGAAGTGACTGTGACAGAAAGGAATAAAAATGCACTGTGAAGGCCAAGTAGTAAATTCTGCTTCCTCCCAGTGTCTAGCAGAGCAACATCCTCTCTTCACATTTTTCCTACCTGTCTCACCTGAATTCTGCAGCTTTACCATGAGCTCTGTCTTGTTGCAAGGAACATGACTCTCACGAGGCTAGTTAAGACCCTCAAGTGTCTGTGTGCCTACCACATCTTGGAGAACCCGGCCTCATAACTCAACACGAGCCAACTCGTTCTCTCCTTGTAGTAGCTGCACGTAAGCTTCATTCATAGATGCGCTCCTGCTTTTTAAGAGCTGTACGTACATGTAACACCTAAGCCACAACTTCTGCAGGCAACGTCACTTCACTACAACAAAATAGTTTAAGCATCACTTTATGCTCAAATTATATTGCTCTCCTGTCTGTGGGTTTCCACTGATTTTTCACAGAATTGTAGGTTTAGGTTGGAAAAGACCTGAAAGACTACTGAGTCCAATCATTAACCTAAACCACGCTGGGGCGTGATTCTTGAAGAATAACCAGGCAGATGGTAATAGGGAATTTAAAACCAGCCATTGTCATACGACCTACTATCCTTGTTTTATTTTTTAAAGGGTTACACTTAATTTTTGTTAACAAATGGATCTTTAGATGGAAGCCAGGTTATGGAGATGTTTAAAACTTGCCCATGTACGCTCCTGTGCGACTTGGTCTAGGCGATCCCATCCTGCTCTGGCAGGGGGATTGGACTAGATGATCTTTCGAGGTCACTTCCAATCTCTAATGTTCTGTGATTCTATACAGAACACATAACACCACCAGAGGTTCCCCTTTTTCTCCTGGAGTTACTTGAAGCTCTATTGTCCTTCTCCTGTGAGCTACAATCCTTTCTTTGTTAGCATACGCTGTTAATGTGTTCATTAAGTGCACGTCGCTTTGCAATTAATCTGAAAATGATGTCATTTCTGAGAACCTACAACCTCATTATGTTCACAGTAGGTACATCGCAGCCATGTCATTGCTGAAAGGGGAAACCTCCACTTGGTTATTAATCAAGGGGTCATTTCTGTCCAATTTGCAGTGATTAACTCTTTACAATAAATTATCCTGAAGCCTTCGAGTGAGATATTAAGCAAGAAAATCATTACCTGTTTCAAGCAACAATTAAAAAAAGCATTGCACACCAGCATTTATTTACATGAATATTTAATATTCCATGTCAAATATTCTAGCAAAATAATTTATATTTAAAATTCCATACAAAAAGAAGTATTTGAGAGGATGATTTCAGAACACAGAGGTCAATATACAAAACTGAACAGCATCAAAACCTTAAGAGTAGCTCAGAGGAGCTGATAACTAGGAATTCCAAACAGAGGAATATTTGATTGCTAAGGAATGACCTGATGGCAAATCTGATTTTCAAATAAAGTAAACAAAAAAAAAAATTTTTTTCTTGATTAGTTGTCCATATTTTGTAAATAAACATTATCTTACCCAAATATTGCTAAAAATAATGCATTTAGTCTTCCGCAAAACAGATTTCAGCCCACAGTTTCATTTTCAGCAGTTTGTAGCAAAATAAAAACGAGGAAAATGAAAACTACTTTTCTTTGTAGGCAAATGCAGTCCTTTCTAATAAAAACACTTTTTATCACAGTGCAATTTTTTTTCTCATTTCAAAACATAAGCAAATACTGCTTTTATGTCAGGTTTTCCTAGGGTGACTTACACTAAATACCTATTTATAAACACAAGTAAAATTATCATCATTATAAAAGAATGATAAGTGGCTTTTGAAAACTAATTAAATCAAATATAACATTAAAGTAGCTTTTTTTTCAATTAAAGTGGCTTTTTTAAAGTCATAAGACTTATCAAATCAATTTTGATAAACCAGGTTGATCAACTCCACAAAAACACTCTGCAAAACCAAGAATCCCATGATTGTAGCGGCAGGGATTAACGTACAGCAGGAACGCAGCATAAATTCCCTGATGTGACTACTATCAAACACCAAAATATATCAAATACCTGTGGGCCTGGATTTCACACTCAGCATTTGGCAGCAGAACAGCTGACCGCCAGTCTATCAGCTACTGCCCATGCAGACTTGGTGCTGCCTCGGGTCCTTCGGAGGAGTTACGGAGAACAGGAGCCATGTTCCAACACCTACACCTGTAGTTTTTCAGGAGACATTAGTGAATAAATATTGTAGTAATTTATACTATGGCTCTCTGCATATAATGGTAGCTGAGATTTCAGGAAAGTGTTTCGGAGAAAGAGGAAGACTGGAGGGTAAATTGTAGAAAATAATGCGATATCTGGCAGGGTCCTTATAAACTTTTTTCTTTGAAAATACAGATACACAAAAAATGTTTTTCTTCAGAACTGGAGAGGATTGAGAGCTTAGCTGCTAGTAAGAACCATGGAATCATCTGGACTGGAAAAGACCTTTAAGACTGTTGAAGAACAGTGCAGCAAACAACAGTTCCTAGTTCTGAGCATATTTATGAATGAGATTATTGGTGCGGTTGCCTGCCGCGGCAGGGAAACGGACTCACTGCCCCCGGAGGCAACTTTCCAGTCCTATGCCAAGTCATATGATTGTTTAGATCCTCTAAAAAGTCTCTCTGAAGCCCTGCAGCAACAGAGAGGAGGATGGGTGTTTCAGACGGTTGTAGGGCTAGGTGGGATGTGAAGGAATGGGCAAGTTACAACACAAATACGTGGCATATCCTAAAGAGAGACTTTTTCTGTTTTTGTTTTTCAGATGCCGTTTTGAGTGATGTCTTCAAGTCCAGATTCTGTACTGATGAAACGGCAGTTGTTTCAGAGCAATCGGAAATACCTGTTTCCCCTTTGCAGTTACAGGTTCTGACACACGCCAGCACCTAATAGAGGCATTTATGCAGAAAATTCACCTGAATTTACTAAACTGTGAATGGCAGAAAATATAGTCATGTGCACTGGACTGAGGTACGGACACACGGAGCCACTTGGCTGTAAAATAAAGCTTTGAGGGCACAGCAACTGTGGACCTCAACCTAACGGGAGCTGCAGGACGATGCTGGCAAAAGGGCGGGAATGGGGGTGGGCTGCCCCCGAGACATTTTTATATCGCGCAAGCTATGTCAGAGAGCAGCTCTGTGTGTTTAGTTAACGCCCGGGATCACTCGGTGTAGGTAGCTGAGCGGTGCTGGTGCTGGTGCAGCCCCGGAACCCCGCGGGACGAGCTCCAGCCCGCCCTGAGCTCTCGGGAGGCTGCGGAGAACAAAGGGGACAACACCGGGGCCCAGCAGACGGCTGTGGGGAATCACTCGGAATCCCTCCGCGCGCTCCTGCGCAGCGGCCACCTTCCCGCTCTCGGGCGGGACAGAGGCGGCTCCGACCCCGCCGCCCCGGCCCAGCCAGCGGCAGGACCCCGGCGGTTGCTGCTGGCCTCAGCCCACAGGAGAGACCAAGGCGCAGCGATCGGTGCCTCCATCCGTCCCTCCACTCATCCGTCCGTCCCTCTTTACATCCCTCTCTCTCTCCCTTCCGTCCTTCTCTCAATCCACCCGTCCGTTCGCCCATCGGCCAGTCCTTCCCTCCCTTCATCCTCCCGCCGCACCCGG
>VXBP01003142.1:244748-255415 GCA_013400115.1 Rhinopomastus cyanomelas
CCCCCGCCCCGCATCTCTCCATTCCCCCGCCCGCACCAGCCATCATGGTGCCCACGGCCCGCGGGCACGAGTTGATGCGGAGTTGGGGAGGTTACCGGGGTGGGGTGGAGGAGGGGAGTCTGTCACGGTGATGCTGCGGAGTGGGGGAACACCCCCTCCCCCCGCCATGGTCTGTTCCCCAGATGTACGTGGGTGGCTCCGTGTGGACATTCCGCACGCAGGGCGATGCGGGGTGTTGTGAGAGGTCAGTGCGGAGCCCCCGAACGTGGGGTTTACTGAGGTGGGAAGGGCTGGGATGTGCCGAGGCTGCCCGGTGGCTTCATGGGAAGCGGCTGTGACTGGTTTGGGGGGGAATCCAACAGGCGGGGAGTAGCCATGCTGGTTCTGCCACCTTCTCCTCAGCCAACGTTGCTTGTGAAAGAAATAAACCTATTAAAATCTCATTTTCTTACTGTTGAAACGGGGTAAACGGTGTAATCTTTCTTGTTCTTTATTCTAAATCTTGTTTTTTAAAAAGCATTGGTTGGCTGGCTACTTACACAGATCTGCATCATCTCATCTTTTTTTTATGAAAACGTGACTCAGGCTTGATTCATTTAGCCCCTGCTCAAGGGTTTTGTCATGGGAATGCTGATATGGCTGATTTAGTGGAAGAGGAGGCTGAGGGGAGACCTTATTGTTGTCTACAACTACCTGAAAGGAGTGCGTTGAGAGGTGGGGTTTGGTGTCTTCTCACAAGTAACAGGACGAGAGGAAATGGCCTCAAATTGCACCAGGGGACGTTTAGATCAGACATGAGGAAAAACTTCTTCCTGGAAGGGGTCATCAGGCCTTGGAACAGGCTGCCCAGGGAGGGTATTAAATCGCCGACCCTGGATGTGTTTTGAAGTCCTGTAGATCTGGAGCTTAGGGACAGGGTTTAGCAGCGGCCTTGATGCAGTTGGGTTAGTGGTTGGTCTTGAAGGTCTTTTCCAACTTAAACGGTTCCATGATTCTGTGATACCTGCATTACCAGCTTTTATCAGTGCTGGAGAACCTCACAGCAGGCTCCTCTGCTGATGTTCGTTTAGGTTTCACTGGAACTTTGAAGCAGGTGAACGTGGTTCCCCAATTTTGCTCGTGGAGGTCTTTATTTCTCAAGGGCAAGAAGAATGCAAATAAATAGGTCTAAACTTCTGATGAGTAACGTTTTGGGTGTGACTGCTTGTTTCTGCCAGCTTTTGTATAGGCCAGCTCTGGAATGTGGGAGGAGTGCATGAGGTAGGGGAGGAAACTTATTTTGACGTTGACAAGGAGTGTAATGCTGAAGAAGATTCAGATTGTAGGACCGCTTTTTCATTTGTTTGTTCTGGGTTTTTTTGTTGACGTGGATTTTTTGGAGGATGAGAGATGGTTTTGTTTTGGTTTTTTCTTTTTTTGTTTGTTTGGGTTTGTTTGGGTTCTGTTTTTTTTTTTTTTTCCAGGAGCTTTTAAGTTGACCCAAATATCTTTAATTTGATTTCTAATTATAGCTCATGCGGATGTATTTTGGTTGGATGCAGCCACTAAGTCAAGTTCAAATAAGGGCCAAAGGAAAACTGCAGAGACTAGAAAAATCTGTTTCCTAGAAGACTTCACACAAAATCTGAGCAACTTTTTTGTTTCCCTGTTGTAGATGCGTGGTGTGTGCCTGTAAACAGGAAGTATTGTGCTGATTTGCACTGGAAAGTGGTGATTTTTTTTTACCCTAACAAGTGTTTTGTGAAAAGAAAAGTAGTTCAGTGGGATTTTTTTTTAAGCTTAACCCAAAAAGACTTATCGAAGCTCTCCTATTGGTTGTAACCTGAACTGTGTGCAGGATGCTATTGACTTCCAGCTATGGTTTGAAGCAGCATGTGACTAAAGTTTGTGTGATAAATTAAGAGATCCCTCAGACTTCTGATCCCTCAGACTTGGAATTTGTCTAGCACTAGTGTGTTTTGCGTCTCCTTCTCTGGAGAGCATCTCCTTCTGTGCAGATGTTTAAAACCCGCCTGGATATGTTCCTGTGCGACTTGGTCTAGGTGATCCTGCTGTGGCAGGGGGATTGGACTAGATGATCTTCTGAGGTCCCTTCCAGTCCCTAATGTTCTGTGATTCCTTCACTTTCAGGGTGTGAGACCCCCTGATTAACCATTTCTATACCAGATAGCCGCTATTTGCAAAATAAGTTGGGAATACTCCAGCTTAGCAGTTGGAAATACTTCAGAAAGATGTGACATGATCCTTGTTAAAGCACATTTGGAATCTCTCTGCTGTTCTCAGCATAAAGAAAACGTAGTTTTATAATAAATATGTTCAGTTGTAGCTCGAATTTTGAGGTGTTGATGCAACAGAGCAGGTCGACTTGGAAACGTGACAGACTGGCTGTCCTTCACCTTTGCAGCAGAGTCCCAGTATGCTGCAGCATCTTTTGTGGCTTGGGCACACCCCGGGTTTTAATCAACACTGGACAGTGGAAGGACATTTAAATACACTAAGTGAAAAAGTTGCTTCCATATGTAAATGAGTTAATTTGCTTTAAAAGCAATGCACTATGCTGTGACTTTATGTTTGGGAGGGATTGTAGCTGTCTGGATACCAGAAGCTCTCTGTTCTCTTTTTCCCACTAATAAACATTCTGTTCCAGAAGTGCTCAACTCCCTTTGCAAACAAGAGTGACAATTCAAAAAAGGAGGGGAATTGTTAACTATGTGCATCCACAACTTCTGTTTCACTTTACAGTGTTGTTTTCATTTTCCATGTTTGTATGACTATTAAGTCCCAGGTGTTCTAATTTATTAATAAGATTACTAATTTAACAACAAGGTGTTTTCTTTCCAGTGAAAACTGGTAGGTTTCCTAGTGGTGTGCAGAGAAAGATTTCCTGGTGTGGTAGGGTCTCTGCTTGATAAGTGTGTTGCACTAGTCACTCTTCCATGCAACAAGTTGGTGGGGTGTTGGAAAGGTTATTGCCTGGGAGAGCTGATTAAAGTGTTAAAAAAAAATAGGTGTTAAAGCCAGAGAAGCAAAAAAACCTGCTGGCAAGTAATAAAACATTGAATATGAACATAAATTTTTAGTGTTTTACGTAGTGCTAGAAGTAATCTCTGAAGTTTGAGGTTGTGATTTCATTGTAAGAACAACATTCCAAGCTGTCTATGTGGAGAGGATTATTTATAAACTAAGCATATTTAGGCTTAAGCATGTTTAGAGTAAATGACGTGTATCCCCTTTTTCTGCCTGTGTGAAGGTCTAGGTATGGGTGCTATGAAGGACAAATTATTGCCCAATGACTTTTAAATTTATTTTTATTTGTGTGATTCCTGTAGCTGGGGCAAACATGAAGGCTCAGCTTCACTGAGGTGGATGAAGGTTCTACCACCACCTTTTCATGCATGTGGAATGGCAGTGTCCAACAGTCAAAACCTTGTAGAGCTGGTGTAGCACCACAGAATTCAGTGTTCCTTGGCTAAATCCCATCAACTTGGCAAAACAATTTCAACCAACGCACCTAATTTTTCCCTCTGAGCATTTAGTGCGTTTCTTGAGATACTTCATCAGTGCAACTTGCATTGCGAGACTTCCTTACAACTATTACATCTTTTTCTAAGTGTTTGATGTTCTGTGAGGCAGAGGGTTGGTGGAACAAGACGTTTCAATGGGTTTTGATTGGAAATTGGCCACATCTTGCAGTGTCAGTGTTTGGCAGCAGATTAGCAATGTTTGGTGGCTTTATAGGAAGGAATCATTTCAGGATTTAGTTTGTTCCAAAGCCAGATAAATAAATTCCACTGTAGGAGTTTAAAAGTAAAAGCTACTTGGTAGACATGTCACTGAGCTTTTTCCATCTTGAGTATTAATATTTTGAGAGCATATTTCTATTTCAGTACTTTGCTTTTTCTGTTATTCACATGTTTCTGGGATTTAATGTCTCCCACAGTGTGCTTAGTGCTCTATGCACAGTGCAGCCCTGTGCTGCAGGAAGGTTACTGCCATGCAAATACTCCATGAGCTTAACAGGACTTCAGTTTGTATCTCTTGAAGACACCTTTTTAACTCTTGTCTCAGAGAGAATAGGGATTCCTAGATTCTTTTGAAAATCACACTTTTCAGAGTATTCTTCCAGAATCACAGAACATTAGGGATTGGAAGGGACCTCAGAAGATCATCTAGTATTCTTGACTATTTCTAGAAAGCCAATTGTACTTTTAAAAATATGAAACAAGGTTAGTTTTGTTTGGTTGAGTCTGTACTGATTTTTTTTTTTCCCTCAAGGTGAGGGATCATTGTCTTAAAAAGGCAAGATTAGCTTTCCCACATTAATCCTCATCAAGTTGAAGCTACTACATGTGTTTTGAGTTAAATAATCACAGAATCACAGAACATTAGGGGTTGCAAGGGACCTCGAAAGATCAGCTGGTCCAATCCCCCTGCCACAGCCTGACCACCTAGACCAAGTCACACAGGAACATATCGAGGCAGGATTTAAGCATCTCCAGAGAAGGAGACTCCACAGCCGCCCTGGGCAATAATGTTTCGTAGTTGTGATGCTCAGCTAATCCTTGATTTTACTCCCTTGAAGTCTCAGAAGTCTGCAGAGTTTGTTATCTCAGTAACTTTTTCCTGGTGAGTAACTTTAGACCTTCTTTCACTTTTCCTAGTCTGAAAGATCGGTTGAATTTCAGACCCACATTCTATTTTATCACTCTGCTTCTGTTTGATCTTCAGTTATTGTTTTATGCAGTGGGGGGGTGGGACACAAAAAAGGATTTGAAGCACTTCTGTCAATAAACACGATGCAAAACAATGGGTTGTTAATGTTTCACGGGGGATTCCAAAGAAACAATTTGGTTTCATTTAGAAACTTCCTTTATACCTTGGTAAACAAAGGCACTGCTGGCTTTTTCCACCTTTTTGTAATTATACCTTTGTCCCTCAAAATAACTTGCTTTGTCATTGTAATAGGAAAAGAAACACAGAACGATGTTTTCTTTCCTGATTCCGTTGCAGTGTAAATAAAGCCTGTATATTAATATTTCATTGTGCCTGTAGCCTCCTAAGGAGGCTTAGCTGAGCCTATATTAGTTAGGTGCAGCTCTCTGACATACTGAAAGTGAAAATAGAACACTGGAAATGTTAAGGGATGAAGCACATGCTTTATAAAGGGCCGGTTTTGATTTTTCTTACCACATGGTGCAGGCAGTGCCATTTTCCTGTTATCCTCCTCGTTAATCCTAGTCAAGGGTTATGAAATAAAGTTGTTATGAGTAAATTTTTGATACCAGTATTCTTAAAGTCCTTCAGGCTTCTAATAGGAATTGTAATAAAAAAGTTAATTGCAATGGAAAGACCTTGAAATTTGGTTTCAAGTTTGTCGTGTGTCTGGTAGTTTGTAAAAGCCTGCACAGATACTTGGCATTTTTAGATAAAACCCTCCTCTGAAAGTGGTTCTTCCATCAACTAAGTTGTTCTAGTAGATTCTGTGGCAAACTCTGTTCTACAAGAGTCAGCTGTGTGATTTTCTTACATGTGCAGTATAGCCTCTAATTGTTTGACCAGACTCTTAGGTAACAACTTTTTTTCTTATAAATAAAACTTGGATCTCTTCTACTGGTAAAGACAGCTCTGTTTTGAGTTTAGAACCTTATCTTTTGCATTCCTTGCTCTGTGATTGCAGCCGGCACTGGAGATAGTTGTAGCCTGTTTGGTTGTCTTGGAAGACTCAAATGCCTCAGGATGTGAGAAAACTTCTTGAAGAGCTTGACCTGCTACACAAAGAGAGCCCCCAAAGCAGGGAAGCAAATGTGTGCGTGAAGGAAGCTACTAGAGGATGACTGGGAGCTGCTTCTTTTGGCAGTGTGTATTTCACGCTACCTTTTGTGAGAAATATGAGAGATGAAGATGATATTTGGCTCTTGCAGAAGACCAAAGAACTAAAATGAGTCAGGCAAAGTGAATCAGATTCACTTGCTGGTTTTTTCCCCAAACACTTTGTTAAACACTTTTAGAAAGGGAAAATGATAGATCCTTTATATATGAAGAGAATAAGTTGTGTGAATCACTCAGCTGATCCTGCCACAAGAAGTTATAGGATAGTCTTTGGAAGCTCTGGAACCCATCCTGTTGGTGTTCTCTCTGGTAGCTTGAGTTGGTAAATGTGAGAGTATGTTTTTTCTCAGCTCCAAAATTGTTGAAAGTAGGAGCCCGTGTTTATGAAAGTTCTTACAACAGAGACCTGAATCATATAATTTACACTGAATTTATGGGCACAGTCTTCTTTACTCAGCTGTCTCTTGTCATGGGGGAAATGGGAGGATGCCCAGATTCTGAGGGAGTGTTGTCTGTTGTTACGAATCTCGATGTTTATTCACTCACACATAGTGATTGTTAAGTGTAGACCTGAATCGAGTCCTCCTGCTTGGGAAGGATTTCTTTCCTGGGTCTGTGGAGGTACCTGACTGCGATGATCGGCTTTTCAATTTAAAAATCTGAGTTGAGGAAAAGATGTCTCCCTACAGTATGGTCTGTTGCTCTTTCTAATGGTTGGTCTTACAGTTCCCATATGGTAGCATCATGAAATGAGCTCGCTCTTCTCCGTTTTCCTGTTTTTCACCATGGCTTGGAAAAGCCATGAGCCTGAACAGGGAGATTTGGAACTATGTTAATAGTTTCTGTTTAAGTCTTTGTTCGGAAAGTTCCTTTTGTAACCTCTGCAGCTAGGAACTTAGAAGTGGAATACTAGCTCTTTAGAAGTGTGAGTTGTTTGCTCTAACAATATAAAAGTGGCTTAATAGCTTCCCAAAGAAGAAAGGAAAAGTTTTTAGTGTTTTTTGTTAGAGCAACAATAATTACAGGTGTCTTCTTCACATGCCTGACTGACATGTGCATTATGGATCTAAAAAATACACACAATATACTCTTGGAGAAATATCTTTCCAGTTCTCTCTGATAATGTGGGGGGCAAAAAAACCCAATCCATCCTGTTCTCCAGTTGCTGCAACATATCTAATAAGTTTTTTTCCATGTAGGAAGCAGCTGCAGTGCAAAATATTACCTTCAGTTCTTACACACTTTTTCCCCTATTTCTGTGGGTTCATTCTATAACCATAAGGGAAAGTGTAGTAATGACTTTAATGCCAGCCACTGAAACTTCTAGGTCTCTGCTGAGTGACTTCCAGAGGAAGGGAATGCAGATTTTAGAAAGCCTTGGAGGTACTTGATAAGGGATGATACCATGGATGCTTATAAATGGCTTCTTGAAAGTGCAGTGTGAACATATAACCTTTAATTTCATTAGTCTTTTACTGCTCTGATATGATCTCTTTTGGCTTCCTATGTCATTTAGCTCTACTTTTAATTGCCTGTTAAGGGAGTGACCAGTATAACCATGCATCTGTTGATCACTCTAAATTAAGTTTTTCCTGGTAATATTGTGAAGCTAAACTAGAGATAATTAAATTAATTTTGTTGCTGTATTGATTTGATTTTTCTATTTTGGGGCTCTGATTCAAACAGGTGAAGTGACACCTGTAACGGGTGGGAGACAGTCCTAGACTCACGTATTGAGGTTATTTGGACACTGGTTGATATGAAAACTGGCCATGAATCAGAGGTTGATTTGAGTAATAGTAACTTAATTGTAATCAGTAGGAACTTTTTACTAAAATTCGTTAAAATTGGGTATCTGCAGAAATCATGGGCATCATGAGTATGTGGGTAGACAAGATTATTGTAGGGAGATAGAACTTGAGCTGGATATTTGGACGCTAACGTGCTTACGCTTCGTGGAACAGCTGCTTAGAGGCTGTGGTTCCGCACTCACCTCTGGCTTTGCAAAGATTTGTGTTTGTAGTAGTTGCTGATCCCATTCTGTGAGGATCCAGAATGGAAAAACTGCTTTCAGGCACATGCCTTAAATCCTTCCAGATCCCTTGCAATGCAGAGATGACAGACCTGCTTATCTCTGTCTTTGAAGTGCACAAACAAGGGTTCTGGTAACATGTGACCCAGAAAATAAAGTGAAGGATGTGTGCTGCAGGTTCTGGTTATTTCTGCCATGCTGATTTACATAACCCAAAGTCTAAACAGCTGCAGCTAGCTATGATCAGTAAACAGCAACAAAGCAGCCTCATGTCCCTCCAAAACCTGGCACATAGTATTTTCTTTTAACTCTTAAACAATACTGAGATGTTAAAGTAGGGTGAAGTTGCATGTACACAGGCGTCCAGTGTCAGTGACATCTGTTGTGTCAACAAAGTATGATGCCGGTGGGGAGGCCTGAGCGTCACCATGGTTGCTCATGAAGATGTCTCAGAGGGATTGTATGCAGTAACCAGCTTGTTTGCAGTCCTCTCTCCATTCATTCATTGTGCTGATTGTTTCTAATGCAGTCATGTTTGTTGCTGTCACATGTTTGTCAATCGATCTACTATGGGGATCTGTATGGGCTGAGTCTGATGGCACTAAATGGACTTGGGGGTTCCTGTGTGGGCATATGTGTAGAAGAGCATTTCTCCACCACACTGAAGAAATCCCTTCTCTAAATGAACATCATTTGAGTGCTTCTCTGTATTTAGAAGGACAGAGGGCAAAAGCAGTCTACTGACTAAAGGAAAACTTCTACATACTGGCTTCTCTTCCTACTTTGTTATAGTTCTGTTTCTCTCTTGGCAGCTATTTAGGTACTTTGAGAGTGAGGTGATGTGGTCTGAAGAGAGGGTTTTGGCTTCTGAGAGTGGCACATCCTGTTCCAGGGTTAACTTCCCTTCTGTCTTCAGCAAGCTAAGCTTTGTAGGGAAAAGAGCACTCTTGTCACTGCCTGGCTTGAAGCCTTGAGAGAACGTGCAGTCCCTCTTTCCATTGACTTTAACTGGCTTAATTTGTGGTCTTGATTACTTTGTGTACTGTCAGATGATGCTGTTCTAAAAAGTCTTCTGTAAGTTAAGGATTTGTATTGGCTCTAAACAAGTTCTGGTGGGAGTAGGAAGATGTCGGTATTTATTAATTAATTAGTTTGTATATTTTACATCAGTCATTAAAAACTGTAATTGTATATCTGGGGAACTGGTTGCTACAGACTTTCTAACAACTATTAGGATAACTGCATACATTATACTTAAGGCTTTGGTTTTTAAGGTCCTTTACGGAACCTTTTATTCCATTTTCCCGCATTCTTAGAACTATAGAATCATGTAGCTTGGAAAAGATGTTTAAGACCATTGAGCTCCTGTGGGCTCAGTGTTTGAGCTGCGAAGCAGTATCAGCACCTTTTCATTTCATAGTACAAGAAAGTTCCATTCTGTGCATTTTATAAGAGTGTCATATAATTTAACACACTCTGGTTTTAAGTATTACAGGAAAATGTGCTGTAAGCCTAGAAACTTGTTTCTGTTACATGGTTACTTAAAATAAGCAGGTTTTAATGTGAGCTCAGGCAGTGGAAGATATCAACAAAGGCTTTTTTGTTGGCTGTCAAGTGAGAAAAACAGCAAAGATTTAAATTCTTTCTCTAATATTTCATTCCAGGCTGACTCATCAGTAGAAACTGAGAAGAGCTGCAGAAGAGAAGCCAAGCAGCCAAGCTGATAACTCAAAGAAATACTCTTTTGAGTTGGGGCTTCAGAGTGGAGCCATCATGAGCGATGTTACCATCGTGAAAGAAGGCTGGGTTCAGAAGAGGGGTAAGTTCCACCTTTTCCTGGAAAGTTCTTCTGCTGTAAATTATACACTGAGCATGGTGGCACTGCATTGTCAAGCACACAAGTGTACTTGGTTTGTCTTCTCGTCTGCAGTGAGCTGATGTGATCCTGTGGAATAAGTGGCCATTAAAGCCACAGTCTTGTTAATACTGAACCCTCAGTACTGCCCCTCTTTATAGGGGTAACTGGCAATGAAGAGGAGTTGGACTCAGGAATTCCCACTTAACCTTGCTGGTGCAGCTGCTGTCACCTGTAGATAGAGGTGCATGGCAGAAGGTTGCCTGGAAGCTGTTGCAGATGTGATTCTTTGTATGAAACTTCCTAGATGCCAAAACCATTCAGTGTGGCTCAGCTTGTGTTAGAAATGAAAACAGTCCTCATAAAACCAGCATAATGCTTGCATAGAGCCCTACATAGGCCTTATTACTTTGCAAACCGGGAAGCTGTGTGATTAAAGAGTATGTTCCCAAGCCTAAAGTATCATTTTCTTTATGAATTCCTGTAACTTCTAGAGATGTCATTTTGTTGTGTGTTGCCATCTGATTTGCAAATTTGGGATGTTGCTGTGTGTTAAGCTCTAAATGGGAAAGGTCTAGAAGTATCTCCATTTGTCATGTCGTGAACTTTGGATGAAAACATCCCTGCTGCGCCGCTTTGATTTGCGGTTGTGCGCGTCGTTATTTCCAAAAGAACATCATCTCTCTTGCAGAGGTGATCTGGTTTTTACAGGGTTGTGTGTTTCACGAGGTTGTGTGATTTAACCCAGAAAGTTTTAGACTGGAATAGTGGGAACAAAATTACCCTTTAATTTACAAAGTAATGCTTTTGTTTCAATAGCAGCCTGTGAAGATAAAGATGATTATTAGGTTTGTTATTGCAGGTTGGCATTAAATGTCAAAGAACCCAGGAGAATGAGAGGAGAAAGGTTGATTTTCCCCCCCCCCCCCCCTCATCTTTTTCTCTTTTATT